>BMAU01021003.1:0-278595 GCA_019973935.1 Trichonephila clavipes
CCCTCTAAGTGGATACTTTCCTCCTGAAAAGTTATTCCGAAAGTGTTTTACTCTTATTTTGCTATTCCCTTCAAAAATGCAACAGACTTCAATTATTTCCCCCTTTTAAAACTTGGGAGGTCGAAAGGTGACAATTTTATGACTTAGTTCGTGCGTCTTTGTTCAGTCAGAACCAGGATAGCAATCGTTTAAAAAGCTGTTAAGTTGCCTTGGGCAATCTTGTAAGAAAACCGTAGTTCTACTCTGTCGTTTTCCCCATAGATTCAGTCACAATAAAATTAAAACAAAATGAAGGGTAAAAGAAACATGAAATAAATGTCGTGCTAAAAGTTGAAAAGTAGTTATATTTTCTTCAAACAAAATTTATTTTTCTGTCATTTTTTAAAAATTAAAAAAAAATATTTTGGTATTGCGATTTGAACCAGAAAAAAGCATCCTGTATTCATTTTTGAATATAAGAGTAAGAAAACGCGCTCACTTTAATGTTTTTTAAAAAAGTAATGAGGTAAAAAGAGCAAAGGCCGTATATCACTTTTAAACAATTAGACAATAAATGGTGCATACGGTGATATACATACGATGACTTTATTTATGAAATAAAACCGATCTTTCTCTATTCAATTATATTTTAATTTAAAATAGCATAAAAAAGGATTTCAATACTTTTAATTTATTTTAATTAAAATCATATTAATGATATTTTTATGTTAACTGAATATTTTTCGGAAAAAATCTAAATTTTCATTCCTAGTGTTCTCCTTTTTTAATTTCTTGTATTAAATAAATATTTCTTTTCTACGTCGGCATTTGTAATGGACATAACACACATTCAGTCAATAATTTTTAATTTTAATGGGAGATATACTTCTTCAACTGCGCATGACAGTACTTCTAACCATTTACACATTTTTTTGTGCATTGTAGATAACCGACAGTTCCACAATGTATACATACCAAATTTTAAAAACAATTTTAACACTTGGAAATGTACCCTGTATTAAATTTTTGAGTATAGACAAATATTTCCTGCTATAGGGAAGACATAGTAGGGGATGTGGTGTGCGGTTGTGAAAGAATGTTTTCGTACGTGTAGACTATTTTTGAAAATTTAAATATCATTGAAGCTGATCATATAACTGCAAATGAGCCTTATTGTAATGTGTGCTGGTATCAAAGTAAAACACTTTACAATATTAAACAGCCTATGGGTTTATACTCAATATCAAACTATTCGCAAAATGGCTTACAACTTCTATTCAAATTGTAAAGAAAGTAAAATATAAATATATCTTACTGCAGTCAGAAATATTCATAATATGTAAGTATTCTATTCCTCTACTTATTTCAGTACATTTTAAAAACTGTAGCTGAATGCAATTTTTTATATTTATAAACGAGGCATAAAAGCTCACACAGTCGTAAAAATGCCTTTATCATTTTTAAATATACTACTATAAAACGTATATGGATTGTAAGATCAGTTGTAAAATCCTAAAAGCTTTTAGAGGAGCAAAAAACATGTAATTTTGGATTGATCAAAATTTTAATATAATACACAAATATACATCTTATTAAGCAAATACATTTGAAAAATTTAAACTTCCTTCTGAAATAAACGTAATTGAAAGAAAAATGTTTAATTGCAAATCAGTGGAAATACATGTTTATCTAAGGGGTATCCCCAAAGTAAAGCAATCCTCAAACTTAAGACTCAAACTCAGTGGCACAACAATCCATGAGGGCCAGGAACTACTGTGTCCATCCAAATATACGTGACCATTTAACGCTGAGGTGCATGAACAGATGTCCCGATTTAATGGTCTGTCTAAAGAGAGACCTTCAGTCTTTAAGACCCCAAGCAAGCTTGGTACTCATTTATCGACCCAATATAGCGGGGATGAAAGGAAGAGTCAACCTTGCCAAGTCCGTTAATAGAACCCCAGACCTGTGGTTTGGAAGCACGATACACTACAACTCGACCCTATTCGGTGAAAAAAAAACTTAATGTTAGAATCTTATATAATTCCTAATGAATGAGGGAGTCTAAACTTTTTTTTTTTCATGTAAACTGTTCAGACAGAAATGGTTAATTATGAACATTTCACAAGTTGCATAAATTAAAATTAACCGTTATAGTTTACATAAATTTTTAAGGATGCAAAAATGTATTTGGCTGCACGAATTAATTTTAAAAGGAATAGGTTACGAAAAAGTAGTACAAATCTATCTAAAGTAGGTTGGTTACCTTAAATATTGTCAAAAACAACAATGTATTGGAAGCCAATTCCACAATTCGTTGTTATAAAAATGTATGAAACATTACAAGATTTATTTTTGCATTTGTAATTTATATATATATAATTTTTTCCTGGGAACTTTAAAAGCTAGAGCGGCATCCATCAAAACCGCGGTTCCCTCACTGTTTTTCCACATCGCCCCTGACTAAGCCGGCTCTGCCATAGTAAGTGAAAATGCCGTATTTTGTTTGTCAAGATCATTTTATAGCAGACTGCATTTTCATGTATTTTAGATGGTCGTTTTTATATTTTCTACATCAATATCTTAATGTCTGAATTTAAAATTACATAAAATTCTTGACATTCGCATCAATGTCCATTATAATTTTTATTAGTATATGAATGTGTCATCAAACGTTTACATGACTATTATTAACATATTATATTTTAACCATTTAATTAATATTAAGTATAACATACTGCACACAAATTTTCTGAACTTTAAAATAAATATTTCGAACACTATTTCAGATATATACTCAAAATTTTTCATTCCTACACTTTAGATTCTCAGTTTTGCTTCTATGTAAGAATTTATTGTAATTGTATATTCATCAATTTGTTAGTATATTTTTGCTCTTAGCATGCAATTTTCAACTGAATTGTATGAATCTTCTAAATATATTAAAAAATACCAAAGAAGCTATATAATAAAATTTGAAATTTATATTATACTCAAACAATTGCTAAAACTTATGGTAAATATTTTTTAACTGCGCGATGCATTTTTTCGAAATTTCAAATGGAATTTCTAACATAAAATTTCTTGCTTTATACGGTCGAGATTTCAAAAGATATCCAGATTTTAATTACTTATTCAGTTCACCTTTAAAAAAGATAAATGTTGAGGTATTTTGCATAAATAGATATTTTGAAGAATAATTCTAATGTTTTTGAATAGCTCGAATTTAAAATTGATTTTTATGTTTATTTATATGCATAAATAAACATAAAAATCAATTATATGCATAAATGTCTACTATAAATGTTTCCGTATATTTTTGATTACCATTTATTCAAACATTCAAGTTATAAAAAAATGTGGGAAAATCTTCATTCATGTTGTCTTTGATGTAAACTGAAGTTCAAGCACTTAAAATTCAAATATAATTTGGTGTATTTTAACAATATATAACTAGGCACACTGTACTTAAACTTCCCTGAACACTTGGGCTTTGAAATCTAAAAAAAACTAATAATCTCAATTTGTCCTGCCTGTGTTGCTTCCACCCGTCCCTAATTTATCTTTCAAGATGTTAAACCTTTAAAAGGAAGGATTTCAGAAAGTACGTTCAACTGTTTTGAAAACGTTACTTGAAGGCAGAAAAACCCGTGCAGTGCATTTTCGAAGCATCTTTACAATGACGGAATTTTCCGTGCTAACCGCTTGCAGGGTTAAATCAACAATAATCATAGAATTGATTATAAAGTTTAACTGTTTTAGTCCTGAATGCCATGGTTTTACGCAGCTTTTGGGTAATTTTTGTTGTATCAGTCAGGTTCAGAAACCTCTTGACTTACTTCAGTAAACTTTAAAACCGAATATTGGAACAGAAGAAATAAAAGAAATAAAAAGAAGAAATAAAATTTTCTTCTAAGTACTGGAATCAAATGGATATCTATTTAATGAGGTGGCTAAATCGAGTGAGAAGTTTTGGAGGGGACTTGAGTAAAAGATAAAATTATAACAGATCAGCAACAAATCACCTATTTTAGTATCCTTCCTTGTAATGTTTTACTTTTAATGATGAAGGAATAAAATCATTTAACAATGCAATTAATCAGAAGTCTTACTTTTTATAAAAAAGATAATGTGCGGGAGATATATATAAATTAAATTTAACGAGGATTACTTTTAAAAGAACAAAGGGAAAATATTTTTTAAATTTTATCAGGAGGGATATTTAGGGTTTGGAAAATCTTCCTTTCTAAGTATTATAATTTTTAAGATAAAAATGAGTATAAGGTTTTATTATTTTAAAGCATTATCCTCCAAATAGTGAACAAATAAATCATAGCATAAGAATATTTTTAGAATAATTGTGCTGGGGTATTAATGAGATTTACAGATATTTACAGTAATTAAGTAAATTTCCGAAAACATTTAATTCAAATTAATACACATTTTAATTATATATATATGCACTGCGAACAATTTAAAAGAAATGGAAGGAAATTGAAATATACAATATTTAGCTAAATTAGCTTTGCTTTAAGCATTGGGGAAAAGAAATCCAATTTCAAATAAATGTTATGAGTGAAAGCAAATGAATACTTTCACAAAGTTAAAATTTAGAGCTATTGCATAAGACAAGTAATTACTATTAATTTGTCTGAATCATGTTTACAAAATTTGGTAATAACTAAAACATATTCACAGCAACCTTATAAGTCGTAATAGTACTACTAACCCCGTTGTATGGATTAATCTAATAATGTAAATTTAGTGATTTAAATAAATGAAATAGCAAGATTTGTACAACGAAATGTGTAGTATATCTTTATTTTCCAGTGCATCACTTTTTCTTTCTAATATCTGTAAATCTATTTCCCAGTTAACTATGCAAAGCTATAAAAAACAATCATTGATTATATACGGTTGCTATAGATTAATTTGAGAACTTTATCAATTTTACTAAACAAGTGAAAGAGAAACATTTTTATTTTTGTTAAATGACCAAAAACAGTCAATTCACTGTAAAGCACCTCGAAGATTATTGGGAATTGATCTCGTAATTTTGAGACTCGGTCAAGAAGTGACTAGACACTTGAGCTGCACACCCTCTCCAAACTACTTTACCACCACACCAACCTTGAGGAATTTGAGCTTCGACAGATTGAACCAGAGCTCTTCTATAGGGTAGATTTTCTTCACACTAGAGTTTGAAGTCATGATACGCTGGACTCGAGTTCGTGACTATAACCACAAGGCTAACGTGACCACTGCAATTTTCCAAAGAAATTAAAACTTTTATTATTATATATACTGGTAGATAATGTGTATTTTCTCCAGAGAGAGTTGTATAGTACAAACATGCTGAAAATAATATCTACATATATGAACTAAGACCCCGCTTAACGCTATTTCGTTTAGCACTGTTTCGGTTTAACGCTGTTTTATTTGAATTGTAGGATTCCCCCCGAAATAGCACGCAGCGTTAGGCTTCGCGATATCCGAAACAGTGTCTCCGTGTTTCTTCTTTCCAGCGGTATTATATAAAAGTATCGTTTCAAACATATGTTGGCGTTATTGTAAGTATAAATTAATTATAATATAACGATTGCTATAGTGACAAATTTTATGATTTTTAGTCCTTATCATGGGTGATAATAAAAACACGAAAAAAAATATTTCACTAGAAACTTTATACAAGTGCTTAGAATATTAGATAGTGATGAACGAGTTAATTTCAAATTGGCGCTGCATTGAATTTGGAAACTTCAACAATAAGGATCATTCTTAAGAATAAAGAAAAAATACTGTCATTGGTAACTGCAACTACGACAAGCTCTGAAACTAGAATTACCCGTTCTAGAAATAATACAATAGAAGAAAAGGAAAAACGACTTTTTCTATATGGATTGACGAAGAAATTGAACGCAAAATCCCTTAAGCCAATCTACCTTCTTGATAAAATGGCAGAAAATTGTAAATACAGAAGAGAATGAATAATCTGAAATGTAAACATAATGACTTAGAATTTTATTTATTTTTATATATGCATATTCGTTTATTATGTTTCTATATTTGTAAGAAATCAATTTTTGTTTCATTGTCATAAAAAACATAATTAATAAATTTAATGGTAAAATTCCTGACTAAATTTCTATCCATCTTCCCTTAACCACATTATTTCCATGATGTGATAACCTTGTTTAATGCTGTTTCATATTACTCTCTACTTTGATGGAACGTATACCCCGCGTTAAGCGGGGTCTTATTGCATTTGAAGTTTCCTCTCACTCTTGGAATTATGTTCTTTTTCGTATTTTGACAGTGAAACGTTTTTGGATTATATCACTTTCATTAAGACCCCGCTTAATGCTGTTTCGTTTAACGCTCTCTGTTTCGGTTTAAGGATCTTTTATTTGAATCGTGGGATTCACCGAAACTGCACACAGTGTATGTTGTGTGTGATTTCATGGAACCCCCCTATTCAAATAAAAGAACGTTAAACCAGCGTTTCTCAAACTGTGGGGTGTGACATCTCTACGAGGGGGGCGCGAGCATATTGAAAATCCGAAAACAGAAGATTATTTTAAAAAATAATTTATTGAAAGTAAACAAAAACAAAATACATTCTGACAATAAAAAATAAAATACACATTTACACCGATACATTACACTTATAAATGTATCAGTGCTACACAATGTATTTTCTAATTAATTTAACAATACGAAGTTAAGAACAAGTTTAATAATTACCAGTGACCCCATGTGATTGTCATACATAAAATTATATACAAAAAGTAACACTTATCTTGATCATTTGTACGATTTATAAAAAAAAATCCCTTGCCAAATAAAAGTTACGCTATTAACTTTCAATGCCAATCGATTTCCTCAAAGACGCGCGTGTAAAAATTTTTTTTCGGTGGGAGGGGAATATAAAGAATGAAATAATCTAAAATAAATAAATCCTTTGCAAACATTGTCAAGGTCCTATTATTGTATTTATTGCAAAAATTGAGGAGTAACAGTGCCCAGAAAAGATCGTACTTCAGAAAGACGTATATTTAAGTCAAGGGAAATTGGTGCTTTGGCTGAGTGAGACGTTTATATACGCCGGTGGCACTTAAAGGGACTTGGCACCCTTTGAGCAAACTTCTTTATTCACGTATTTAAAAATTATATTTTAGCATTTTGTACAATGTTTCTGTTCAAGAAAATGTTACCACATGAAAATTTTCATATATTATTCACACAATTTTAGAAATTTTAATTTATTGAAGAAAATTGGGAAAATTTTTAAAATTCTACCCCTTTTGTAAAAATTAACTTTTGACCTGAAATTTTTTATAATACTCTTATGGATGATCTAAACAACTTCAGGGATCGATTTTAGAATAACTTCATTCGTTTTCGAGAAAAAAATAAAATGTTGATATACAGGCTAAAAATCAACAAAAAAGCCAACATGTCTTACATTTTATTTTTTTAAAAAAAAAAGTATTCAGTTTATAGCAAAACGGATCCCTAAATTTATTACATGCTTTATTTTCAACACGCAAGAAAAAAAATGGAAGTGATTCGTAAATAATTGTCGAATGAGTAGCATTTTGAATGCACTAAAGGTTTCGAAAAACACTAACTGAGAAAAACACGTTTAAAGTTTATAATTCAGAAAAATAATTATTATAAGCTTAATTAAACTTAAAATACCACTTTAAGATATTACTTATACGTTTTCTTTAAAATAATTGCATTTTCATATTTTTCAACCCACACATTTTTATAAATGATCAACTTTTAGAGAGTACTAATTGCCCATGAAAATTCAAGAAAAATTTTATAAAAAAAATTTTTCTGTCACGACAGAAATTTTAGCTGTTTTTCTTCTTATAATATTAAAAGTATTACATTTGTATGAAAAATATTTTAGGAACAAGAACTGAGAATTTATAATATTATTAATATAAAATGCCTTAATTTAAAAATTTTACATGCACACATTTTCACAAGGAGGAAAAATTACATTATTGTATTGCCCTCGGAAATATTCTGCTTTTAATACTACACATTCTTTTTTATAGTTATTATTTCTATTTCTAAAATAGATTTTTTTTTTATCATAAAGCATTTTTTAGCTTTTTTTTTTTTTTCTAAAGGGGGTGTGGCTGAGTCACCTAATTTGTTTTCAAATGAAGTTTTATTCAACTTCTAACTTTTCGACATGCACAAGTGATATATCAATCGAAAGATAATAATGCAAGGAATAAGATTAAATGAAAAAAAAAAAAACGATAGGTTTGTGATTTTAGGGTACCAAGTCCCCTTTAATAGATTAAAGTATTGTAGCTTTAACGCCAAAGTATAGTATCATTGAATTTAACACATTGTTATTGTATGAGGGGCGCGATGAAAATTATGATTGAATATTGGGTCGCGAATATTGAAACTTTGAGAAGCCCTGTGTTAAACCGAAACAGAGAGAGCGTTAAAAAAACAGCGTTAAGCGGGTCTTACTGTATTATCATTTTTGTCTAAATACTCATTTTAAGACCTATAAAAAATTTTCGTGAAGCTAACCAATTCGATATTTATGCATTACATTATTCTTACTTATGTATCGATTTTTTTTTACAAAACTCTTCATTTCAAATACATGTAAACCTTTTTGAAACATCTCTGGGTTTTATGGAAATTTAACAGTAAAATTCTTTTTTAAAAAACAACAACAAATAAAGCGTGTAAGGATCCTTCATAAGGTCTGATTATGAAACACTGAGAGCTTGAGAAACCAACTTTACACCACAGAAATACGAGGGCTATTTGCTACGGACCACGTAATTTTGAACCTCGATCAAGGGGTGAAGACAATATCTGAGTGGCATCTTACTATCTAAAGTTCCACACCACTACAAATTTAGGATAGATTTATAGCGTTAATGTACCCCTCAACATGGTGGCATCAAGACTCGAACTTACGAACTTCGATCACGAGTTCGCGATCTTGATCCCTCGACTATTATTGCCACAAATAGTTGTCACAACACAATACACCAGAAGTAACCACAGACGCTAATAATCAAGTTCATGATTTTATTTAACTAACTGCCCCAACACAAGAGTAACGAGAAAGACCAACTGATGCTGAATTAGTCAAAAGCTAACTCATCTGAAATACTTGCAGACACACAAAATTGCAGTTCCCACAAAATGAAAGAAGCTGCAGAGATTACATCGAGATCTCGGTTCCAGCGATCAATAAGACTTATCTCAGAACTTTCCAGAAACAGATTTCACTTCCTAAGTCAATAATGTCTAGGATTAGAGGAAACGAAGTACTAACTAGTTAGTGAATCTAGTTTTCAACATTAAAATCTCCGCAAAGCTAATTGCTAACTTCTCAACTACCTAGCAGCTATATCTATTTTACCTCACTAATCTTTCTCACGGAATTTTATATGTGAGAACCCATCTGCATAATACGTTTCCACTCTAAGGGAGATTAATTTAAAGAATATTTTACCCATTTTATAGTTTAAGTGGGAATATGAGATAGGTCATTACAAGAGTTGAAACGATAGTATGTTATATATAGAGATGTTTCCTTTTTTATTTATGATTTAACCCGGAAATGGGCACGTGGGACACAAAAACACCCCAGGCTCACGGAATCTTTAATTCTGGGAACACTGTTTGTTTATTACCAAAGACCTTGACAGTATCCTCCTATATAACAGTCTTCATGAGATTTGTCTTTATATCTCTCTTTGGGGGGACAGTGGCAAACATTTATTTTACAATCTTAAGGCTCTTGTGACTGAGTTCCCCTCATGACGACTTTGGTTCCAAAATCTTTCTATGAACATGCTACATTTTCCCTTGTGAACAACTTAGTGGTTTTGATTGCTGTGTTGTTTGACGTACTATGTTTATAAAATGTAAATGAGCAGAATATAACAACAAACATGGTGATTTGGGACCTTTATTGAAGAAAGTTATGACTGATCAAGCAAGGGAAAAGCCTGTTGTTAAATAATGCGTAGTACATATATATAATCACGCACATATCATACTCGCATCATAGCACAACGTATATTAAATTACTGTTAAAATTACAAGCACATTTGTGGTTAGGTAATTTAAGAAATAAGCATTATAGGTTATTTAATTACAAAAATAAACAAACAAATGTATATAATTTGCAACGAAAGAATTAAAATTAAAATTAAATAACTAAAAGTGATGTTGTTGTTTCCAATACCACATGATCGGCAAAGGCCAGATCAAGGCCCACGGAATTCATCATGGCAAAGGGCTAAATGACGCCTGTCGATATCCGTAACTTTGAGCGCAATACAGGTGACGGAACGATTTAGCTCGGTTTCACCCCAATTTGGGGAGATCACCCTGGGGGTGGTCAGAGGCTTCCCACCTCTCTTCCGCTTCCACCAACCTCACGGGAGGACTTGCGGCTCGACAGCTATTTAAAGATTACCCTAATGCCGTGAAGGCACTATACAGTTACAAACATCCATGTCTTCTCCGGGATTCAAACCCAGTCCCAACGGCACAGCAGTCAGCGTCGCTAACCACTATACCGGATACTAAAAGTGATTCATACATTAAATAAAAATAAAAATAATAAATTATAAAAAATGCATTAATTTGATATAATGCACATTTATTTTTACTGATGGATTATCAATCTCTGTTTATATTACTTGTGTTCTATTCATATAAAAAAAATATGTATTTATATAAAGAAATTAAAAGTAGGTGTGTGAATTTTATTGTAACCCATTTTGTAATGGAATTTTTTTAAAATAATTTACTTAATTGCGTTTTTGAAAGATTTTAGGCACATCTATGATTCTTTTCTGCAAACCGATTGAAAGCTACTGGTCTAGATTGCTGTAAACAATTTAATCATGTTATGATATATAATTTCATTTAAGATAAATAATTTCGTATGACTATTTCACGCATTTTTGTAACTATTATAGAAAAAATGTAACTAATATATTTTTCTTCATTATACACTGCTGGACAATTGCTAAGGACGGATCACAAATTGCTATGTAGCATAACATCAAGCGAGACATGAGGCCTAGTAGGATAAAATATAGTTGCCACACTGTTCAGACATTAGAATAAAGAATATTTATTGTTCTGGAAAGTACAAAAGCTGTGAAATATCTGAAAGAAAAAAATGTTCATTTGATCTACGTACGGAGAAATGGAACAATGCATCTAAAAGTCAGCAGGCACCTTAAAGAAAGGTATAAGTACGGGATATGTCCACCGTGCAGTGTGATGCAACATTCCACACGTCGTACCATACTTTGCACAACATTATCCAGCAGCTGTTGAAGCAATTTATCCCATTCCTCTGTGAGTGCACGGATGAGGGAGTTCTTGTTTGTCGGAGGATAGTTTCGACCATCAACTTGCCTCCCCAAAGCATCCCACACATTTTCAATGGGGTTTAGATCTGGAGAACGCGCTGGCCAAACGAGACGTTGAATACCCTCGCTGTCTAGACAATCCTGAATAGCGAGTGTTCGATGACATGTTGCGTTGTCGTCCATAAAAACAAATTTATCACCGACAGCACCACGGAAAAGACGAACATGAGGAAGAAGATTTTCATCAATGTATCGTTGGCCCGTCCTAGTCCCATTCGCAACCACATGTACGCGCGTACGGCCATTGATCATGATGCCGGCCCACACCATGATACTGCATGTCGGATATCGGTCCTTTTCCTGGATATTTTCTGGACGATAAACAGTACGACTCTCGCGCCAGATCAATTGGCGTCTACAATCCGATGACAGACTGAACCTACTCTCATCTGAGACTAGTACGCATGCCCAGTCCTGTTCAGTCCAATTGTGATGCTCATGACACCATTACAAACGGGTAGTATGGTGCTGTCTGGTCAATGGGACACACACAACAAGTCTGCGTGCGTATAGTCCTCTCCTCCCCTCAAACGTCTGGCAACAGTTTTTCGGGAGATCTACTTTCCTGAGGCAGCAAGAAACTGATTTGCCACCTGCTGAGCTGTGGTGTGCGCCTGTTCCTTTTTGCTGATAGGACAATATATCTGTCTTCTGCAGGCGTCGTAGTTCTAACACGACCTCCCCCGTGCCGTCTACTACACATGCCAGTAGTTTTAAATGACTTCCACAGCCTTGAAACAACGCTTTTAGTGATGTCGAACTCCCTGGCAACATCTGTTATTTTTCTCCCTTCTTCGATCTTTCCAATAATTCGGCCACGCATAAAATCATCTATGTGATGTCGGGAAGACATGCCAAAAATTTTAAGTAACGCCTATGAAATCTTTCCTGTAAAACTTTGACTTGAAACAACAACTGTCCACACGCGTCAAAGCCTTTAAAGCTCTTATGAACGCTATCACGTGATGAACAGACGTGGGAAAAAATTTGCATACTCATACTTCTTCTTACTAATATCCCGCACTTATTCTAATTTTCCACATTTTGCTTCCTTTCATTTTGTGGTTGCTATGGATGATAGTGTTATCCGTCCTTAGCAATTGTCCAGCAGTGTATATAAGTTATTTTATTATTTATATATTTTTATTTATTCTCTTATGTAACATAATTAGTTTTATTAAATTTATTCTCGAACTGTGGGATTAATAATAACTGCCAAAGTTTATCTTATGGAAATTTATTTTCCTCTTTTATTCTTATAATCTTTAACTGATCAAATAGATCTCCAAATGAATGATAATATCTCAAAAATATACGAAAATTAATTACATATTAAGTCCGACTAGCGTCGATTATGGATTACAGTTCTTTTCTTCAACTGAAAAAATGTATTTAGAATAATTACAAAGTGAGTGAATGTTAAGGTCGCAACGAGGGCTTTTGGCGACGGACCGCATAATTTTGAACCATGTTCAAGTGACGTGGACGACACCTGAGCTGGCACCCCTTCTCCTAACTGCCACATCACACCCACGGGAGGACGTTTCAGCTCTCGACAGATTTAGCGTGCATCGCTGCCCTGCACAGCAGAATAATTACAAAAGATTCCAACTTAAGCAGAATAACTTATAACTATCAGTAAATAAATCAAGTAATCATATAAATTAGGATCGTATGAATTATATATATATATACAGGGTGATTTGCTACCAGGCCTATAAAGTAAAAAAGTGTGTAGAGGTTACTAAGATGACTCAGAATCCCATACGAATGCAGGAACGCAAATGCCGTAGTTGCGATCTGTACAGAAACAGCAAATTATTAATGGAAGAAAAAAATATTTAATTAAACAGTTGTTTGTGAGATAACGACTAGAAGTCGTCTGGCATGCCTGACAACGGAGCTACATGGAATTCCTCCAGGCATTCTTGCAGTAGATGACGCTGAATGGAAATTTCGTGGACACCAATCCTGCTGGAAATCGTTATTTGCAATCCGTTTAACCAGATTGTAGGAAGAACTCATATTCAAACGAAGAACTGCAGACATGCTGATAGTGTATTGAGAAGCGAATTGTAACAGGCACGCCGCACGGTGGTCGTATGAGCAGAAGGTTACGGGAGACTGGTTCTTTAACGCGTTGATTGGTTCTTTTTGGTGCACAAGAAACCCGTTCCGGCAGTTGAAGACCGCGTTGCTGGAATATCTGTAGCTTCCGGGAGAACATGCCACAAGTCAGTAATCTTCCAAAACATCAGGAATTCCGTGCTGCTCAGCTGTCAGGTATGTCAGACGACTTCTGGTTGTAATTTCGAACACCTGTTATGGTACAACCTTTAAATAAACTGTTTACTGTCCCATTAAAGCGCTTCTGTTTCTGTTCTTTTTCACTGTGTCTTTGCACCACCGTTTCTTTGCACCAACAACGGAAATTTCGCTCCTGCATTCCTGTGTGTTTCCGAGTCATTTCTGTATTTACTATACATCTTGAAAGTTTGTCGGGATAGTAGCAAATCACCTTCTATATTGAATTAAAACCATACAACAATAATATGAAAGAGAATTTTCAGCCAAAACATTATCTAATAACTGCTGTATAGTTTAAATATTCAATTAAAATTAGTTTAAAATAGAGGAAAGAAATTTAAATAGAATAAATATTTTACAATACGAAGCAAACTAATTTCAAGACAAAATAAATTTGTTTAATCTCGGAATTCAAAATATTACCTTAAGTTAAAGTTTTTTTTTTTTAATTTGTGAGAGAACAATTTAGATATTTCTTATAATAATCATCTCTAAGATTGAGTGGAATACTTTGCCGTAATTATTATTTTTCTTATATATTGCATTTATTCTCGAGAAATGTCTTAAGCTTATGAAATGAATAAGCTTAAGTTCAAAATTGTGTCACAAAGAAAAGCTTAAAAAGTAAATATCTATAAATTCTGGGAGATGGGGTATATTTTTCCAATGGAAACACAAGCTCTGTGTAGGGCTTGTTTGAAGGCAGCCTAGCTGTTTTTTGCAAATCTCTAAATAGCTGTAGATTTAGGATAAGTCTATGATATTGAACACCAGGAGAAAATCCAAGCATTAATGTATTAGAAAGAAAATACTTTTTGGAGACCCAAAACCAATATGAGATATGATCAGGAAATTTTGCCAATGCAACACCTGGAAAAGATTGGAAAAGACTTAGTTCCATTAGAACACGTCAGAGACATAAGATGCCCTCTGAAAAGTCCAGTCTAAGTGGTTTGCTCATATCTGTTATAAATAAAAACATAACGTCAATAATGAGTAAATCGGAGGGGCTTTTTACTTTAGTTTCTTTAGAAAATTACGGAAGTTTAGTATAAAATATAGAACTGTTAATATATATATGACTAGTAAATATGAAGATAAAAAAATTGCGATTTGTACAAGCAGACATTTTTCTGCTTCTAAATATTTATTGAGATTTGTTTCATTGATTCGTGTGAATGATTTTCGTATACATACAAAAATAATATTTCTTTTTATGCATTGAAATTAGGATTTTATCCTTGTTGATTAAAAACAATGTAATTTGATTTTGTTTTATTACATTAAATCCGTTTTTCAACAATTTTTAAATCCAATTTTTAAAAAAATTGTGCAAATGAAAAGCTTTTTTTTTTTTACCTTGAAAAATGAATTTAATAGAATAATGAAAATAAAATATTATTAATTATCATTCATGACACAGAATACTCTAACATCGTGTAGTGTTCAATTCATTTTCTTTAGCAGATTTTCCATGTCTTACAAGTATTAGATACATTTACATGAGTTTATTAAGAAATTATAGTTTTTAAAGATAAATAACTATAGAACTATATACTTATATACATTTTCAGTATAATTTTATTCTTATAAGCAGATATTTTCTCCTCAGAGTGTAAGGGAATATTCCTTTTAAATTTTCACAAAAATATGTGAGTTAAAATATTTTGTATATGAATTTGTATGTGTATTAGAATTCTATATTTAATATTAAGAATCAATTGATTGTATTAGATTAACTTTACTGAAGATATTTCTGTGTCTCCCTAAAAGGGATAAATTAATTAAACTGTGAATACACAGTTGTTTCATACAGTCAAGAGAAGTGATAAAATATATGAATCATCCAAAAAAGGTGGGCCAAAATATCCTGTTACAGCTCAGAGCGATACTGAACACGCTCAGGATTCGTAGATTGATATTCTTATCTGCAAAAACAAGGTCGTAAATATGAAGAAAGTGCGTATTATTTTGAGATTTTTTTTTTAAATTGGTGAGTTTGTTATTCACACTGTGTTTTTATATCTTACTTTAAGGTTCAAAATATTTTTATATTAATTTTGTAATTTAAATAAATAAGATGTTCCTTCCCTTTTTTTGTGTTTGTCCCTTATATACTGTTATAATTTATAAGTTACAAATTATTTTTGTGATATTTACACTCTCTAATAAAACTGGCAAATATAAAACAAAGAAACACCTGCGTTTTCGTGCTTTTTCTAAAAAAAACAATACCGGTATTAAAACCGGTATCCCGATATTAAGATCTAAAAAAGTACCTAATACACCGGTATTGAACTTTTGGTCCGATATTGCAATCCCTATTTATAGGTGAGTGAGGGACTTAGAGTAGATCAAAGCTGCACTAAAATGCAACACGAGGAGGATTGGCAACGGACCCTGTAATTTCACATCTCGGGGGAAAATGTTCATAGGAAATGAACAATTTAAGTTCAAAGTTTAAGTAATTTTTCACTTCTTGAAAAATAGAAATGAATTAAAATATATCTTCATTTTAATTATTAATCTCTCCAAAGTGTAAACACTTGGAGTGGTACGGATGTACAGTAACAAACACAATTTTAAAATGAAATGTAATAGATAAGAGTAGTAGTTACTAGACTAATATTAATAAAAACTAATTCCTTTACTATACAAGAATCATTAATTTAAAAATTAAATCATTCACGCATTCTTATTTTTTCAAAAAATAAATTAAGTAAAATGCATGTACTACTAGGCAACATACAGCATTATTGGTTAAATTTCTAAGGAACATTAATCAAAAGTATGTTTACTGTTTACAATTAAAAATATATTTTAAGAAATAATTTCTTGCTTGGAATGAGATATATTTTCTGGAAAGGTAATTTAGCGCAATTATATTTTGTATCTTGTTTCGCTAATTAAACTATATCAGTCCCCGTGGGTTTATTTCCCTCGCAGTTTATTTATTTAGCCATCAAGATTAGTTGAAGATACATAAGATTTCATGAATTTTTTTTCTTCAATGGATGACTTTAGCATTTTTTTTCCTCTAACAAATACTTTTCAATTCCTACTTTTAGTTAACTCTCTCCCTGTGTGTGTGTGTGTGTGTGTGTGTGTGTGTGTGTGTGTGTGTGTGTGTGTGTGTGTGTGTGTGTGTGTGTGTGTGTGTGTGTGTGTGTGTGTGTGTGTGTGTGTGTGTGTGTGTGTGTGTGTGTGTGTGTGTGTGTGTGTGTGTGTGTGTGTGTGTGTGTGTGGTCTTATTCTCTAAAAACGAGAGATAAACATCCATTATTCACATTCGAAAAACACATAGATAGTAGGAAAATCTCTTAATGAAAGACATATGAACATCCGAGGTTAAAAATTATAAAATGGATGATGCAAAAATAGGTTTTATAAAAGTGATATATCTTGTTGAAATCTTCAAATGTTAATTATATATATATATACTTTCTATTCATGCATCGAAGTACAAATACATTTTATAAAACTTGTAGTGGATAACACTTGATGTTAACGTCGCACTGTTCAGCTACACAAGGACTTTTGGTGACGGATCTCGTAATTTTTAACCATGGTCATGCGACAAGAACGACACCTGAGCTGGCACCCCCTCTCCTAACTACCACACCGCACAAACACGGGGACGTTTAACGTGCATCACTCCCCTACACGGCACGTCTTTAGTGGTACTGTTCTCGAACTCATGACATACCTGCCATGATCCAATACCTTGACCACTGGGCTACCGCAACCTCCTAATACTGGTGGGGCATCATTGATAGGAAGACTAACGAACAGCCTGTAATGGGTGCTTTGCGGACTCTTCTACTAATCCCCTTTTTTGGAAAATATTCTTTAACTTTGATTTTAGTTTAAAAACTACTTTCCATATAGATGACTTGATTTAATGCAAATGTAACTACTATTTAAGTGTCTGTAGTTGAATATGTGAATTAATGTTTAAGCGTTGATCGTTAAGCGTGAAATCCAAGTATTAGAAAAGGGGAACAGCGACTGGAGTGGTCGTAGGTCTTGAGATTAACAGTCGAGGTAGAATCCTCCAGGAAGTGGTGAAGTAATCAACCTTGTAACTCAGTGTTTCTCAAACTGTGGAGTATGCTCCTCTTGGGGGATGTGACAACTTTACGAAGAGGCCGCAAACACATTGAGGAGTCGAATACAGAAGATTATTTGAAAAAAAAATAATTTGCCGAAAGTAAACCAACAAAATGCATTCTGACATAATAAAAAGTAAAATACGCATTTACACTGATATATTACACTAATAAACGTATCGGTGCCGCACAATGTATTTTATAATTAATTTAACAATACGAAGTTAAGAACAAGTTTAATAATTACCAGTAAACCATATGGGATTGTCATTTATAAAATTATATACAAAAAGTATATATAAAACACTTATCTTGATAATTTCTACGGTTTATTATAAATTCTTTAACTGCCACAAAAATAAGTTACACTAATAACGTCCCATTGCCAACCGTTTTTCACACGTTTTCGCGCGCATATTGGGGGGGGGGATAAAGAAGCAAATAATTTGAAAGAAGTAAATCCTTCGGAAACATTGTCAATGTCCTTTTATTGCATTCAAAGACCTTCGGAATAGTTTTATGTATAGCAGTCCACAGAAAAGATCGTACTCCGGAAAGACGCATATATATGTCAGGGGAAATTAATGCTTTGGCTGAGCAAGACGTTTATATACGTCGGGAGCACGTAAGAGGTAAAGTCGTATCGTATTTCTATAATCAAAGTATAGTATTATTGAATTCAATCCATTGTTATTGTACGAGTGGGGGTGTGCAATGAAAATTATGATTGAATATTGGGTCGCGAATATTGAAACTTTGAAAAGCACAGCTGTAACTAACCGAGCTTCGAGAAGGATCATAGCAAGGAGCTTCAATCCAGGTAAGTACTTTCGATAATCTAATTATCCAATAACGGGTTAAGATATCAAATTACTCCAACAGTTAAGTTATAAATGTGTATACTTCATAAAGTACACTAAAGATAGAATCAAAGTAGCTATTTTTATGACCACATATGGCTGCTTCTTCAAATTTCTCACACCCGCAATCTTCGGGGGCCCACAAGCCCCAAGGTCGATGAAGGCTGCCAATATAGACACTGCAAACATTTTCGAAATCGCTTCGAATTGCTGTTGTTGAAAGTGAATTTTTTTAATAAAATTTTTAAAAAAATAAACTTATATAGACATGCATGCTTTCACTCGTACACACCCAACATGCGGCCGTATTAACTTAGTAATTATGGCCACAGACGCGTATTTGGCGTGTGATGAGTTCGAACCCTAGTGCTACTGAAGACCCGCATTATAGGTGGACTAATGCACGATAAATCTTTTGAGCTTAAAGTCCTTCTGTTGGCGTGGGGTAGAAGTTCGGAGAGAGAGTGCCTATTCAGGTGTCGTCCACGTCGCTTGAATATGGTTCAAAATTATGAGGTATGTCGCAAAAGCCCTTTAATTTGTATAATGTAAATTTACTGTGTACTTCTCTAAAAGATATAAACTAAGATTGTTTTCCATAAAGAATGAACGTGGGATGTTTGTTTCCCAGGGGATCGGTTTGCAACTCTAAATCCTTTCCGGGTGAATTCGGTTCCCTTTGGTATTCTACCAATTGGCCCTTTGTGTGTTTGTAAACATACACACTTTATAAAAAGATGTGTGGTGATAAAAATGAACTAATTATTTTTACATAGCTGGTGATCTCGTTCAAGAAGTTAGTGTTATCCTGGATTCATTTCTCAGTTGTGGAAGGCTCGAAATCAACGTTAAAATTATTTAACATATTTTTGTTTCATAAGTTCCTTTATTTGTAAGCAGAACTTCAATGCATTTAAGAATAATTAAGTATTGAGTTTATTTTCTATTACTACCTAAACTTATAATTTTATCGATAAGAAGAACAGATAATTTAAAATTGAAAGCATATGAACAATTTGTAAGCTACATAAAAGTGTTATTAATATATTTGGAAGATTTTATCTATAAAATATTCCTGTTTCATAAGAATTTACTTTTTTATTAATTAAAAGAAAATCATTTATCGCAACTACACAAAATATTTCTTTTCTTTGCGTAATTGTTCAAAAATATTTTACACATAAAAATGGAAGATATTTTCTGTAACTAAAACACATTACTAATGGATTTGAAATTTTTAAATTTTTGAAAAAGTTAATGCTTAGAATTACTTAAAAGGATTTTTTTTGCTGTTACTCTGCTCTTGAACAATTATTTTAATGGATTTAAATGAAGCATTCATTTTTCGAAATTTAAAACAATCTAAACTTCTAAATTTGAGTCTTTAATTTTCTAAAGAGACTATAAATATATTATTAAAGAAAGTGAGCTATTATTATTAAGAAAATAATTTAAATATTTGGCATTCATTATAGGAAGTTAATATGGAAAGAATATTTTTAAAACTTTTTGCTCAAGGATCTCTCTCTCTCTCTCTCATTAGGGCATATTATTTTTTAAACAGAAAAAAAAAAAAAAACAGTGTTGGTTCTAAAGGATCTTTTCCATTAAGATTATTTGAATACATTAGTTGTTTTTTGGAAAAAGAGATAAAAAAGTTGATCTTTATTACCTCAATATTATTTTCAATGAATGACGAAAGTCTCCGAAAAAGAAGATTTACAATGCTATAATTGTGTGTGTAGATTGTCTATTAATTATGCTAAAATGAAAATGCTTTTAAGATGAAAATTTAAAAAGTAATAGTTATATTATGGCTCAATTACTAGAGGTATTTTAAAGTGAACTAGAAAAGTATTTAAAGAAAATGCTAAATATTTAATGTATAGGTCTTGTTTCGAAAACAATTTATGAAAAATATCTGTAAAAGTTGGTTATGTCTTTTTAATTTAATGCATGATTAACTGAGTAAAGAAAATACATTGCGTTGTATATTCTGCTGCTAAAATCATTTGTAACTAATTTTGATTTACTTTGTTAACACAGATTTTGTATGAATAACAAATAATTTAAGGTATCCATTAACGTTCAGTACAATGATTTTGATAAATTGTATAAATGAATATGAGTTTTGATATTTAGTGTCACTTGATTTAGAATATAAATATAAAATAGTTTTAAGAGTAATATTACAACAAATGTTTATTTAAATTAATTTTTTGGCAAAAAATAAGGACTGAATGACATAATTTCAAAACATTCTCTTTTTCTAAGAAATACTTCTATAATAATAATAATTTGTTTAAATATAGCTAAGAATTCTGTACACAGCTTAATAGAAGTAGGATTTTTCTAAAATGTACATTATTTTCAGCGTTACAATAAATTGAAATAATAACTTTTTTTTCTTTTTTGTTAGAATTTCTCAATTATGATGCATTAAAAAGTGATAAATCCATTCCTAAAATACATATTTCTAGCAACCTAGCTAAGTCTCTGTACAAAAGTCTTAGCTACATATAAACAAAATATTACTAATATTTATAGTATTTTTAATCTAAAAAGAATTGTTTTAAAATATGTCATTCTTCCATCAACTTTTTGTCAAAAAACTGCCTTTCAATTATTTTTAAAACAACTTTATATAAATATTCTGACACTAAATATCCCAAAAAATATTCATTTAAGCGGGGTTTTTTTTTTTCAAAATCACGTCCGATACCGTAATAAAATTATGTAAACCAATTCCGAGGGAAAATTTTTTAATTCAACACACTGATTATTAGTTTTACTCCTTTTTTCTTTGAAAAAAATAAATTTGTTATGAGTTTAAAAATAAAGAGAAGTAACACTAAAAAAAACATTATGGGAAGATAATAGAGTTATAAATACTTAGCTATTATACCAGCGTTTCTCAAACTGTGGGGCGCGCCCCGCTAAAGGGGCGTGATAACCTTGGGTTGGGAGCGCGAACACATCGAAAACAAAAGATTATTTCGAAAAAATTATTAATTTACTCAAAGGAAGCAAAACAAAATTAATTCTGACGTAAAAAAATTTTAAAAAAACATTCACACTAATTTCTACATGAGTTGAGTTGAGTTAATATTAACGTCGCACTGTTCAGCTACGAGGGCTTTTGGCGACGGACACGTAATTTTGAACCATGGTCAAGTGACGTGGACGACACCTGAGCTGGCATTCTTCCCCTCTCCTAACTACCACACCACACCACACCAACGGGAGGACGTTTCAGCTTTTCTCGACAGATTTAACGTGCATCGCTGCCCTACACGGCGGGTCTTTAGTGGTACTGGGATCGAACTCATGACATGCCTGCCATGGTTGGATACCTTAACCACTGGGCTACCGCAGCCCTACTAATTTATACATAATAAACTCATAATGTACAATATATTTGATAATTTTTAACCATACTAAGGTGAGAACATGTTTAATAACTACCAGTAACTTTATGGACTTGTCATAGATAATATTATATACAAAATTTATATATAATACTACTTTTGTATAAAATTTGCGACGTTTATATTTAGTCTCATTGTAGCTTTATATATCAAAGTATATTATTATTAAATTCAACACATTTTTGTTCTATAGAGGGGAGCACAATGAAAATTATGATTGAAAATAGGGTCGCCAAGACCGAAAGTTTGAGAAGCACTGTCTTCACCAATCTTTATTTAATTTCAGATCATAAAAATATACCGAGTTACATTCAATTCGGGTATCTATAAACTCTTAAAGATAGTTGCGAAGCATTTAAAAAAACAAAAAATATTTTTTAAGTCGAAAGAGATTTTATATTTCTATATTAGACTAGAACAACAAAATGTGGAAATAATTATCTACATAGTCTAACTGGGAAGAGGGAATATTTTATTGATTTCGCAACTATTAAACTTAGTAATAATAAATTGAAAGTTATAAGTGAGATTATATATATATATATATATATATACATATAAAATTAAGGGCTTTCAGGGGTGCTAAATTTCTCTAGAGGTCTGAAAATATAAACGATTTTCAAACGCGTATAATTATTTTCAATTTAAATTAAATGATTCGAATCTTTTACGTATTATTTAAAATAGAATGGGGCTTCAGAAAAGTATAAAATGTTTAAAATATAATAATAATTTTAGAAGTTATAAGCATATGAAAATTCCATAATAAATATTAAGTATTTTTTGCTTTGCGCACGCTATTTTTTAAAATATTAGCCTCTGATGTATAAAACTTTATAGAATTATACAATGCATCATACACTTTAAACCCTACCTAATTTTAGTATTATATATCTTTTGTATTTCAAAATATTTGTAAAATATTGCAATTTTTTAAATATCTTTTAAAAATGCATATTTTTTATTTATTAAAATATGCAAGTTATTGCTCTATTTATATAAAAGTAGCTAGAAAGTATTAAGAATACATTTGTCTTTATAAATCAACTTATAGCTACTAATTATACGTACTCTTTTAGAAAATAGCATGCGCGACGTAAAACTTAATAAATATTTCTTATAGAAAAGTTTCTTATTTTCATATGCTTATAATTTTTAAAATTATGGTTATATTTTAAACATTTTATGCTTTTCTGAAGCCCCATTCCTTTATAAATAATGTGTAAAAGATTTGAACTATTTAATTTAAATTTAAATAAATTATACCGTTTTGAAAATTGTTTATATTTTCAGACCTCCAGAGAAATTTAACACCTCTGTGACCCAGAAAGGCTAATATTAAGGAAAATTTCACAAACTCAATCTTAATCCATCCTTTAAGGTGACTACGTTCGGAACCATGATTTTGCAAAATCGTATAACTGGATAATATTTATATTTAGTGTCACTTAGATTAGGAATTGTATATAAAATTGTTTTAAGAATATTATTACAATAAAAAATTATTGAAGTACACTATTTTGACAAAAAATGAACATAGAATGACCCATTTTCAAAATATTCTCCTTTTGTGGAAAATGCTTCTATTATAATAATATTTTGAATGCATATAGTGTAGACCTCTGTTCAGAGGCTCAACCAGAATTTTTGAAATATGTAGCTTAGAAGTGAGTTTATGCAAGTTTTACGAAAGCAGAGGCTTGTAATTTTAAGAACAAAACGCCGATAATTATTTCAATTGGTAGTAACTCTGAAAATAATGTGAATTTTGCAAAAAAAAAATAAATAATTCAGACTCTCTGGAAAAGGCTTAATATAAGCAAAATGTTATTATTTTCGAAGCATTTTTTTGAAAAGGAGAACAGTTTGAAAAAAGGTTATTCTAAGTTACTTTTTTGCCAAAATATTGTATTTAAGTAATTTTTTTGTCAAAATGTCCTTAAAACCATTTTATACATGTATTCTAATCTAAGTGACACTAAATATCATGAAAATTATCTATTTATGCGATTTTTTAAAATCATGGTTCCGAACGTAGTCGGATACCTTAAAGTAATTTTTTTTAAAAATACAGCTTCTACCAATTTATATTTATACAGTTTCAAAAAGATCCAACATTTCAAAACTTGGTTTTTAAAGTAATCATACTCTTAACATTAAAAACCCACGAAGCTGAAGTTTTTGACAATGAAAAAGAATCCGCAAATTCGAATGATTTCGACTTCATTCAAGATTCAGGATCTCATAGGAGCATCTGTGAAACTGGAATTCCCTCAGAGAGTAAATAACTTCGAGCTTTCGGCAATTGATCTGATTTTTTCTGTCACTGTGCCGCCAGTACTATGGATTCGTTTATTTTTTTCTGCTTTTATCGCTTTGAGTCTACTTCCGAGGATCAGTATGTGGATTGCATTTAGACGAAGCATTTACTATACATTTCGAGGGAGAGTCTTTGTAGAGATTCCTTTTGAAAGGCTCCGAAATCTATCAAAGAAATTAGATTATGAGAACGAAATTATCTCGAAAGAAAATAAAATTTATATAGGATTTATATATTTATTTAATAAAGGATATAATTTATACTTTTCTAAAATTATATTTTTAAAAAGACTGGGTACCATTTTTACAATAATTTTTTAATTTTTATTTTTGAGATTTGGTCTTAGTTGTATTTTACATAGGTCGTTATTAAATAATAATTCAATATAAAGAATTTCAAATTTATTTCAAAGTATTTGTAAAATTTTAATTTTTTAAAGTTTTTTGTAACATTTTTTAAATCTATAGGGCTTTTTTTATATATGTATAGTTTCATTCAATTTTTTTCGAAATACCTTATAATATAACATTAAACATTTTGACCCAATCTCTCAACACAACCGTCAAAAGGTCGTTTCAGTGGGTGAAGTAGCTGGAAAACGAGCTAGCTAATATGAAAGTAAAATATAGTTTCACTGTGAAAATCCTTTTTGAACAAATCAACATAATTTTAAACATGTCTCTTTAGAAAACAGCAATATTAGGTTGAAATAAGGTTTTAATTAATGAAACACTTTTCACCATTTTACATTTTTTTACACATTGCTTTGAATTTTTCAAATTCCATTAATTATCTTGAAAGGAAATAATAAACGATAAAAATAACTCTTTTCCTTTCATTCGATATGAAAACTGAATTAAAGGAGTAGGAAAATCTCTTATTAAAGTATAGTGTATTGAATGCCATGTCAATGAGATGTTTTGATTTTTTTCCCTCGTGAAACAGCCTTTTCAAATAAGAATTCTTCACATCCTTTATAATCAAATTCACTATGTGAGAATACTTTTGCAAAGAGTAACTTTAATTAAATACCTATGAAAAGAAAATTTTGTTTACATGTGTTAGACTTTCTTAGAAATCGTATAGATAGGAATCTTGTGTTTTAAAAATAATTTTGGAGTGAATACAACTATTTACTCAATTACAAAGAAATTTAGGAAGACTTTAGATTTAATTTAAGGTAACAATAGCCTTAAATTTTTAAAAGTACTAAATTTTGTATTTTTCGTTACATAAATAAAGTTTTTGGTTGATAAATGTTGCCCTTTTTTTAGTTCCATGTATTGATGCGAATCATCTATGTTATTTTCTAAGTAAATGATAAAAACTGATCAATATATGAAAAAAACTTCATCAATATTTTCTTCAACATTTATTTGTTAGAAATAATGATTATAATAATAAACCCTCATGATGAGACGTCATTTTTTCCATGTTTTTCTATAATATAGAATAGTGCCCGTGTTGAAAAGAAACTAATATTCTCCTTGAAAACACTTCCATAGAGTGTTTTTGTAAAAAGAAATTATTATCTATGATATCTTCATTTTTTTATTTACTAAATTAACTAAAACGAACATCTGATAATGACTCATGCCAATACATTACAATAAAAAGTTCCTTTATTTCTGTAAAAATAATAAGAATAAAAAATTAAAAATTAAAAGCAACGAGAAATTCTGTCAGAAAGATGATCCCAAAAGACTACTGAATACAGGCACTTTTAGTAAGAATTTTTTTTCTATTATGCCAAATATATCACAGAAATTCAAATGAAAAAATACCGGCTTTACTGATAAGCGTAAATATAATTTTTCCTCTTTGCTACGTATGAGGGGTTTTTGCCTTGCATTTGATGATATTTGTGTGTGAAATACGTGTTTCAATTCAAAACCGATACAATCAGTTTTTCTAAATCTATAAACACTTTTCTTTACTTTCTGCGACCAAGATGCATTGCTTTCCTTTGTTAGGGATAAATTTGATTTGGTAATCGATATGAGATTTTTTTGTACTTTTTTTTCTGTATTTTCAATAGTTGCAGAATTGCAGAATGTAAGAAGAATCTCAAACACACACACACACAGCTTTTTAAAAATACTTATGTCAAAGTAGATAAATGTGGTGCATAGAAAAAATAAAATAAATTTGTGATAATTTTCTTCCAAGTTTCTTGGTACAGTAAATGAATTTAGGAGGAAGTAAAATTTGATCCCAAACGCTTTTACTCAGAAACTTTTTTTTCAAAAATTTCGAAATTCAAGTGTGGAAAAGAAAAACTAAATATTTTCCTTCTTTTTTATTCATTCTAAAGATAAAACTAAGAAGTTTATTTTTTTTAATTTGTGATTTGGGAAATATAAGTAACATGGAATCTTTGAAAAAAACAAATGACAACAAAAATAGAATAATTCATTTAGGGAAAAAGAAAATTTCAGTTATAAACCAGTTTCAGAATGAGTAAAAATTAAACATTGAAAAATAATTATAAGAAAAAAATGAAGTAAATTTGAATATTGGTAAAATTTTCAACAAAATATTACTTTAAAATTAGATAATTTAAGAAAAGATTAGCTAATATATATGTATAAAGCAACTTATGATGTAGTAAATGATTAAATTTATCGAATTTAACATAAAGGCAGTGGTTCTCAAACTTTCACTACTGGCGCCCCCTTTTCAATCAAAATTTGTATCGCGCCCCCTAAAAATAATAATGTATTGAATGTAATAATAATGCACTTTGGCGCTAAAGCTACAATACGATCATTATTATAAACCGTACAAATTAACAAGATAAGTATTAAATTTTGTATAGGTTACTTTTAAGTAATATATATTTTCATTTTTTTTTAACTTTTCAGTTCGATTCACTATAAAAGCGCGTTTTTTGTTTGTTTTAAAACTATAATTTATATTATAATTATTTTTACTATACATGATAAAAATCACAATTCCAGTGAATTATTTAATTATGAGAAAATATACTGACCGACTTTCAAGAACTTTTTAATTTTTCTTTGAAAATTTGAGACAAAATCCAATAAAACTAAGGGAAATGTTGCAAATGTGCGTGTCCTTAATAAAGGACGTAAATCACAGACACTTTTCGCTAACACAGGAACACGTTATTTTCCACAACAAAACTGTCAAATTTTGTTCACTTTTTTGTAGTTTTCTGTAGTTTGATGATATCTACAAATAGCATTTTGAACTTTTTCTTCCTTGTGTCTTTTGACAAAGCGAAGTGCTACATTATGGCTTCATAGTTTTCTTCATAGAGATCTTTAGGCAGCATTTGAAAATTTCAAATCAACTCAAACGTTTCAAGTCTAACGCTTTTCTGATATTTACTTTCGTTATCTTGATTAATATGCATTATTTCAGTAGATTCTTCAATAGCTTGATCAGTTTCAACTTCTTTCAATAGGAATCACAGATGCCCATTTTTTTTAATATTCTGCTCATTTACATTTATAAACCATAATAAGTCGCACAAAACTGCAATCAAAACCACAAAATTGTTCATGGGGAATGTGTAGCGTGTGTTCTAAGCAATAATTTTGTAAAACGTTTTTCATTATGCATTATATGTTTCAAATTACTCAAAAATAAATCTTGGCCAAATAATTCTTCAAAGTGCTCAATGTGCTTATCCATATATCATAAAACTCTTCAACATGGAAAAAGGCGAAACAGAAATATATTATTTACAACTTCCCTAAAAAAAACGACGGAGATAGCCATGCCAGTAAGTTCGAAGGTCAGCTGAAGTAATATTTTAGGTTAAAAGAAACGTAATAAAAAAATCTCTCATCGTGGGATTACAGCAAAGCAAACACAATATTTTTTAATTTGATTATAGGATCAAAGATGGCTAATGAGCGTTTGAAGTGGAATCTTTTATTTTTTATGATCACCAGACGATAAAAAATAAATTATATCAGTGTAAATGTGTATTTTTTATTATGTCAGAAAGCATTTTGTTTTACTTCATTCCAAAAAATTATTATTTAATCCTTTTATTTTCAATATGCTCGCGCCCCCCTCGCTGGGTTACCGTGCCTTCCCAGGGGGGCGCGCCCCACAGTTTGAGAAACACTGACATAAAGGTGACATTAAAATTGACTTGAGTGGTCAGTACGAATGAAATGCTTCATGAAAAAAAGCTTAACAGACAATTCATTGATTAAAAAATACCACAAATTAAGCACATTTTAATCCTGATTTTATAATCTATAATTTGAATTACAAAATGCTGCTACGTTTGAAAAGAAATTAGTTTCTTATCAGTTCGGTTTACTGCTATTGATTTTTGATGCAAATGCATAGATTTAAGTCTTGATAGTCACTTTCTATATTTTTTCAAACTCTAGAAATTAAGGTTACCATGACATACTCGAAAGAGTAAAATGCCAAAAAATAAGTCTCTTTGTTTATGGTACATATATTTCTAAAAATCTCCAATAGAGCTTATATTTGTTAGTGATCTTATATGTAATAAACATACTTCGATCATTCTGTAGAAATACAAAAACAATTTTTTATTTGAAAAAAAAATTCTGTTTAATTTAAGTTGAACATAATTTGTGAGATCTCATAATAGAAGCTTATGTTTCGGTACCGTTTTTTAAAAATGTATCTCTTAAATATGTAAAATATTTTTGAACATTTATAAAAAAATACACAAAATCTATTTTTTCAGTAAAATAGTTAGATTGTTTCTTTAAAAAAATGAAACTTTGTAATTTGAAAAATTTTTTTATTTCTCCTTTTTTACTCATAAAACTGTTTTTTTAAAAACTATGTACTACTTCAACTAAAAAATAGGTTCACTATATGCTCAAGTATTCTGTATAAACGTATAAAAATTTGGAACCATATAATGCAATAGTTTTCTTTAAAAAAAAAGTATACCTAAAAGTAAGAAATTATGCTTTGGAGAAAAAGTGAAAAAATTAAACATTTGTAAGCGTTTGTTTGCATTTTTGTCAATTACTTATTCATATGTTACATAAGGTTGTTTTATATGCAAACATATAAGTGTTATACACTTTTAGATTCCAAAAAATATGCAGTATTTTTTAAAACTAAAATTGAAAAATCGATTTTTTGAATGTTTATGATAACCTGGATCTCTTAACAAAAAAGAGCCATCACATACTTATATTATCAGAAGATAATCTGTTAAGGTATCCGACTACAATCGGAACCGTGATTTTCAAAAGCGCATAAATGGATAATTTTCATGATATTTAGTGTCATATGCATAAAATTGTTTTGAGGACATTTTGACAAAAAAAAATTATTTAAATACAATATTTTGGCAAAATATTAACGTAGAATAATCTTTTTTCCTAATGTTCTCCTTTTGTGAAAAATGCTTCTATTAGAATAATATGTTGTCTGTATATAGCTCAGACCTCTCTACAGAGGTTCAACTAAAATTTTTGAAATATATAACTTAGAAGTGGGTTTATTCATATTTTACGCAACAGAGGGGAGCAATTTTATTAAAAACGCGAATAATTATTTTAATGGGCGGTAACTCTGAAAAAATAATGTGAATTTTTCAAACATTCAGTTGAGCCTCTGTAGTAAGGTCTCAGCTATATACAGGCAAAATATTATTATAATAGAACCATTTTCACAAAAGGAGAACATTTGGAAAAAAGATTATTCTACGTTAATTTTTTTTGGCAAAATATTGTATTTAAATAAATTTTTTGTCAAAATGTCCTTAAAGCAATTTTATGCATGTATTCTAATCTGAGTGACACTAAATATCATGAAAATTATCAATTTATGCACTTTTTTAAAATCACGGTTCCGAACGTAGTCGGATACCTTAAACGTAATTTGAATCGTGATTCGTGAGAAATAAGTCTTTAACAGTTAACATCTAATTATTGCGGACTATTCTTAACTCACTGTGCTAAAAATATTCAATAAGTTGATCTGACTTTTGTAAAGAAAACTGTCATTTAGAAGTCTTATGTTACTGTCGTCAGAAAGAGTAAGAGTTTAGATGTTTGCTTGTGACTACTAGGAAATTAATGAACAAGAATCCCATCCGTTTTGAATCGCTTCAAAAACTGCATATTGATTCTAAATACCAGTTTTCTTTTTTTGAAATAACTTACTTACCTCCAAGCTTTACCTCGTCTTATGTTAGGGACAAACTAGGCCCGGATTCACGGCCTCAACCCCAATAGAAGCATCGTCCCATTCTCATCCTGAATAAGATGATGATTCGAATAATTTTAATTGTCAAAAGTTTTTTTCAGATTTTATTCTCCTAAAAACAAGGTTTTGATAATATGTCAACTGGCTACATATGATGACCGTCTTCCATGAATAGGCCTAGGCCTATCATCATTAATCTTTCAGTCAAAAGGTGGCAGTTGGTCGAGCCGATTTGTGTGATTTGTAAGACATACGCTTTTATTTGTTTGTGTTATTGTTTGTACAAATATTTGGCACCGTATTGACAGTCCTTTAAAGTAGGGGGAAACATACTTTCTCTTAATTAAATTATTCATTCTAATTACGATTTTTATCGTGTACAACAAAAAAATATAAAGAAAGGACTGAAGTGTCTCAGTCACGCCGAGCGACCATTAGCGTTAGTGTTGAGTGCACACCTCAGCTCCAAGGTTAATTTAAAAATAAATACTGAAGGATTGTGTTAAGGTATCCGACTTTACTTTCGAACCGTGATTTTAAAAAAGCGCATAAATGGATAATTTTCATGATATTTAGTGTCACTTAGATTAGAAGACATGTATAAAATTGTTTTAAGGACATTTTGACAAAAACAGTTATTTAAATACAATATTTCAGCAAAAAATTAATTTAGAACCACTTTTTTTCAAAATGTTCTCCTTTTGTGAAAAATGCTTCTATTATAATAATATTTTGCCTGTATATAGCTCAGACCAATGTACAGAGGCTCAACTATGAATTTTGAAAAATTCACATTATTTTCAGTGTTACAACCATTTGAAATAATTATCGGCAGTTTTTTCTTAAAATTTCTCCCCTCTGTTGTCGTAAAACACGGATAAAGCCACTTCTAAGTTATATATTTCAAAAATTCTAGTTGAGTCTCTGTACAGAGGTCTGAGCTATATACTGGCAAAATACTGTTATAATAGAATCAGTTTTCACAAAAGGAGAATATTTTGAAAAGTGGTCATTCTGTGTTCATTTTTTGTCAAAATATTGTACTTAAATCATTTTTTATTATAATACTATTCTTAAAACAATTTTATACACATTTTTTAATCCAAGTGACACCAAATATCATAAATATTTTCCATTTATACGCTTTTGGAAAATCACGGTTCCGAACGTAGTCGCATACCTTAAGGAGTTGAATCACAGTGTTTATCACCTAATGTAAAAACCACATGAAAAAGGAAATTTAAAATGCGTTAAAAGTCCTTTAATGTCAAATATTTTGTTGCCATCAACAAGAACTAAATACATTGAATAGATTTTTACTTTTACAAAAGAAGTGTTGCTACTTTTCACACACACATTCTTAAGCATCTATTTATATGTAAATTACTGGATTTTCAAGGAGGCAATCTTTCCTTTATTTACAGGTAGCCGCAGGTGTAAAAATTCGAAATGTGCATTTTCAAGCTTTCAAATACTTTCTTCAATTTAGTAGAAAGCTTTTAAATGGTTGGTTGTATCTTTTATTTCTTTCTTTTATCTATCCAGAGGGCCTTAACTGAAAAGAGTTTTTCATTTTATTCCTTGAATCTTTCAATGATTTTTTTGAATATTTGCCATTTAATTTTTGTTGCTTCTTTTAATTCCGTCAGTTTTGTGTTGATTCATTACATTAGTTATTTGAAAGAAGATGTTGAGTTCCCAAATTAAAAAAAGTTTAAATATAATGTAGAAATCATTTAAACTTTTGTGATAAATTCATATACAATATTTTTTTTAATTTATGATTACGTCTGTATTTAAAAAGACTTTGCTATACTTTTACAGTGACAGTTGTAGAGTAGTTATAGCCACGACTCGTAGCTGGTGTTGTCAAGTCATAAGCTAAAATCCTGATTCCATATTAAAAGGTTGATGCATGTTAAATTTTTCAAGGATAAAAGTCCTGACTTTGGAGGGGAATGGAAGTTTAATGAGTGTACACTGCGCGCTCTGATGTCCCTTGTCACTTAATTGTGGTTCACAATTCTAAGTTCTGACGTCAATAATCTCTCAAAGTAGTAAATGCGACATTAAGGTATCCGACTACGTTCAGAACTGTGATTTTAAAAAAGCGCATAAATGGATAATTTTCATGATATTTGGTGTCACATAGATTAGAATACATGTATAAAATGGTTTTAAGGACATTATGACAAAAAAATTATTTAAATGCAATATTGTGGCAAAAAAATTAAATTAGAATAACCTTTTATGAAAACGTTCTCCTTTTATAAAAAATGCTTCGATAATAATAATGTTTTGCTTTTATAAAGTAATGACTCCTCCAGAGAGTCTGAACTGGGATTGTTTTTAAAATTCACATTATTTTTTTAGAGTTGTCACCAATTGAAATAATTACCGGCGCTTTTTATCTTAAAATTTCTCCCCTCTATTGTAATAAAATATATATAAATCCACTTCTAAGTTATATATTTCAAAGATTCTACTTCAGCCTCTGTACAGAGATTTGAGCTATACACAGGTAAAATATTATTATAATAGAAGCAGTTATCATAAAAGGAGAATGTTTTGAAAATTTGTCATTCTATGTTCATGTTTTGTCAAAATATTGTACTTAAATAATTTTTTTGCTGTAATACTATTCTTAAAACAATTTTGTGTACATTTTTTAATCTAAGTGACACTAAATATCCTACATATTATCCATTTATAAGCTTTTGCATTATCACAGTTCCGAACTTAGTCGGATACCTTAATAAAGAAACCCTTATATATATATTATTATGTAAAATATGATTTTAGAATACTACACATTTATATAAAACTTATTAATGGGAAATAAGAAAAGTAACGTTCTTAATTTCTAATAGACTGAGGATGGGTGTTTTACCATTGCAAACCTAGTACATTCTCCGGAAGCTGATATCTCTTTTTAGTACGGCACCATATAGGCAAATACTAATGGGTTTAGGCAATTTTGACACCCAGTTTACTCCCTTGAGGAAGGCACCTGACCTCTGGTGATGCGAAACCGTACTTAGAGTTTTAATTTTGCCGAAAGCAATTAACGGCCTTTTACAGGCTACATAATTATGATACATGGCTGCTGTTGATTTTCTGCATCATGAAAATCCACCAACTTAGGCAGAGTCGAACTCGCAACCGTAGGCGTACAAAGCCAGCCTCAAACCAGCTACGTGGCCCAGTTGGCTACTAATAATGTAATAAAAGTAATGTAAATTTTAGAATATCAGTGTAAGATGATTTTTATAAGTCAAAGCATCTGCCAATCTTTGACGAAGAAGCAAAGTTCTAAATAATGTTAGAAATTCTTCGCAAGTATTTTCGGTTATTTTAAAAGAAATATTGAACAAATTATACCTAATCAGCAATACCGTTCTTATAGTCAAATCTGAATTTGTCAAAATGAACATTTTTTGTCTTAATTGAACGGGAGTTTGGAGAAACATTAATTATAATTTAAGGGTATGGAAACTTCACATCGAAAGCTTTTGTAAATGGATCAAATAATTCTGATCACCGAGTAAGTAATTTAGAATATATCTTATATATATATATATATATATATATATATATATATATATATATATATATATATATATATATATATATATATATTTATATATTTATATATATATGTATATATACACTGTTTGTGCAAAAATTAAGGACGAGACGGTTTTTTCAATATAACTTTGTACAAAAAGCTTTCCAAATCAACACATTTAATACCGTAAGATCCACAATACGTAAAGATATGTATAATGTAAGCAATACTTACTATAAAAGAGAAATCAGAGGGATAAAAAGAAGCTTTATTGAAAAAAGTAGCATGGAGCGCCATGCGACTGAAGGCCGAAATCCTAAGAATCATCCCTGTGATGGGTGTCCAGCAAGAAACATCCGGTCTTTAGTAGGGGATATGATCTCCTGACTGCTAGGCAGGTTTCACAGCGTCTGCCCATGCTGAGAATGAGGGTGTCAATGAGTTGTTGAGGCATTGCTGCCCATTCGTCTTGCAGCGCCAATCGAAGCTCCCGAATCATTACTGGTGGTAAGGTACAAGCTCCCAAGCGTCTGCCTAGTAAAAGGCCATACATGCTCGATGGGATTGAGATTCAGAGATCGTGCCGGCCAATCCATACGTTCAATATCCTTTTCTATCAAAAGAGCTGTTCGGCAGCTACTGTGCGATGACATGGTGCATTGTCGTCCATGAAAAGGAACTGCAGATGCATAAAAGCGCCTCTAAAAGGCGCACATATGGAAGAAGAATCTCGTTACAATAACGGGTCCCGTTGACTCAACCTGCGTCGAAGATGTGAAGGTTTACGACTACCAAGCATGATGCCTCCCCAAACGAGATCACCGCGACCTCCATACCTGTCCCTTTCAATGATATTCGAGGGATGATTGCGGCTTCCCCGCTCTCTCTCCAGATGAGTATGCGATGAGAATCGCTACTCAAACTGAATCTGCTGTCATCTGTAAAGAGTACTCATACTCATTCATTGTCTCTCCAATTCCGGTGTTCCCGGCACCACAGAGAACGCCTTCTCCGATGGGCAGGCGTTAAAGGTACACACCGTACAGGGGGCGTCGTGCAAACAGACCACCACCGTGCAGTCTTCTGGCCACGGTAAAACGCGATATCGGTCGTCCAGTCGCCTGTGTCGTGTGTCTGGCGATTTATCCCGCTGTCTGCCGCCTGTTTCTTCTGGCCTGTAAGACAATGTACCGGTCATCTGCGGGTGTGGTTTCGTGGACGACCACTACTGAACCCCGGATAGCTGTTCCTGTAGTTTGAAATTGTCTCCAAAGTCGTGAAACGATTGTGATTAGATTCCGAACTCTGCAAGCCACACTTGTCACACTGCGGCCTTCCTCCAACTTCCCAATGATTCAACCTCGGGTAAAAGCATCCAGATGCCGTCTAACAGATTTATTATTCGCCATTTCTCGCTGAGGCAGCAACTCGGTGTGATTTTAACTGCTATACGGCGTGCAATCTCTTTGCCAGAAATACTGATCTTACACCGACAACATGCTTTATACTACTCTGACACTCCCTTTACGTCTACCGTCATATTGCGCATGTGCTACCGTACATCACGTTTACTTAATCTCCTGATTGGTCTTTCTGTCCGCTCTGCCTCTTCGTTCAGCTGATATGCTAATGCTAATTTTTCGACTTCGTCCTTAATAAAATACACCAGTATATATATATATATATATATATATATATATAATATATTTATATATATATATATATATATATATAAATATATATATAGTATAGGAATTTCAAGACTCGCAGTTCCTTTAAACTGCAGAAACAATAAAATATTAAAAGTAAAAATACCGGTACTTACTTATTATACCGTCAACCAATTTTACCATATAAAAAGTTGTTTCAATTTAAAAAATGTCGCCAAATGCTGTCGTAGTTAATATTGCTTACGGGTCATGCGCGGAAAGAGTTTTCCACTATTGTTTGCATATCTCACCATTTGGTGACGTCTTTAATTTAGAAGAAAGTAGGCGATGGTATAATACGTAAGTATCAAAATTACTTATAAAATTTCTTTTGAAATTGTAATCAGTAAAACTAAGAAACTTTCTTTACTTTTTCAACTTCATACTATCCTAAGAAGTACTGTAGCCAGATTGGGCCACAAGAATAACTTTCAAAGTGTAAGAATCGCATTATGCATATATTTTCAAGTATAAAAAAGAAATTTTTATTCTATGGTTTAAGGTTTTGTACTTATATGTGTATTACTTATCGAATCCACAAACAGGAATAAAATTATAGTAATATTTGTGTTTAAATGATGAATTACGGTTTTGTAGCATTTCTAAATTATTAAAGATATAATAAATAAAAGCGGATTGTATGAAATGCAAGTGCATTTTCAAAGACAAAATTAAAAAGTAATGTTTAGTAAAGATTTGTTTTAAAATTCAAATAAAAACAAGAAAATAAAAGAATATGAATGAATCATGTTATAATTAATTAGAATACTTTTTATCAAAAATTACTCGTTTTAAATAATAAATCTCGATTAATAAAAAATTTGTCATAGTTACACACTCAAATACATTCAAGAGAAAATTGTCTTTATACGTTTAAAAAGTAAATTATATATTTTAATATTCTTTTCTGCTTTATAACAAATCTAAAATTCATGATTTTATATCGGCACTTTCGCTATTAATGTATGTAAGTTTTATTTAATGCATATTTAATATTAAAAAAAGATAATATCTAGACTGCTTATCATAGGATTCACATTTCACAAGAGTCATTAGTAAATTATTAAATATATGGGAATAATTGAAAAACGATCATTTTTCTGCAAAATTGCTTTTGACATTTACTATTATCATAACTTTTAGATATATTGTTCATCTATATTTTAGTTAATAATAAAAAACATACTTAAGTGTTTTAAAATTATCATTATTCTTCTTCAAAAAATGAACTCGTAATCACTAATTAGTGGAATGAACCATGTATTTTAAAATATATATTAATTCTTGTGTGGATGGGTGATGAAAAATTAAGTCCCTTGTAAAAGCCAGGAAATAAAAAGTTAGTTATATTTCCAAGATCTTTGAATGTTTTTTTAATCACAAAGATCTTTATTTGAAGTATAACAAAAAACGTTTTGAATTTCTTTTTCTCTTCTTCCTTACATATTAAATTGAAACTTTATTTAAAAGCTGATGCTTTAAAAAACTTTAATATTCTTCAGTCGGGCTTAAAATGTAAACAATTTTCATACATCATTAATTATTCGAACTCACGTAATAAAAGATAATAATAGGAGAAAAACGATATATTATAAGCAATGTTGGGTTGTGTTTTTTATGTAGAAGTAGTAATTCAAAACTAGCTTTTGAAACTTTTATTTCCTGAGTTGAGTATGAAATTTCTGTTATTTATAAAATTATTAAAAAAATATTATTGTCATTAGATTACCGTAATTTTTTGAACTTCAATTAATCGATCTCTCTCTCTATTTTTTTTTTTCTAAATTATGTATTATTTCTGAATCAGTCTTATAAAGAACAAATAACATTTCAATTTTAGAATTAAAGGTAAATTTGTTTCGAAGGATTTATTAATAATGAGAGAAAAATTGACGTTTTGTCTAACTATTACAGAATTACTATTACAATTTAATTTATGTATTTGTATATAAGGTGCAAATAATCAGACAATGCATATCTCTACAAACTAGACGATACCACGAAATTTATGAGATTATTTAATTAAATAATCCAGCGTTTCTCTCTAACTGTGGGACGCGCCCCCTAGAGGAGCGTGATAAACTAACGAGGGGCACGCAAGCATATTGAAAAATCGAAAACGAAAGATTATTTTAAGAAATTAATAATTTACTGGACGTAAACAAACAAAATCATTCTGACATAATAAAAAATAAAATACACGTTTACACTGTTATAATACACTTTTACAGATATCAGTACTGCACAATGTATTTTATAACCAATTTAACAATGCTAAATTAAGAACTTGTTTAATAACTATCAGCGACCCCACGGGCTTAACATATGTAAAATTATATGCAAAAATTAACACTTATCTTGATAATTTGTACGGTTTTTAATTAATCCCTTGAATGCCGATTAAAAATTACATGATTATCTGTCCAATGCCACCGTTTAACACGTAAGCTAGCGTAAGTGGTGTATTTAGAGGGGGGGGAGAAGGAAAAAGAATAAATAAGCAAATTCGTTGCAAACACTGTCAAAGCTCTTTTATTGCATTCCAAAGCCTTCGGGAAAACGTATATATACGTCCTGGGCAATTAACGCACTGGCTGAGCGAGAAGTTTAAATACTAAATACTTTCTATTAGTTAAATTTTAAATACGCTGGTAATACTAAGAGATTCAAATCGTATTGTAGCTTTTGCGTCAAAGTATATTAGTATTGATTTCCATTCTTTACACTGTTCCAATATAAAAAATTGACACATATATATAATTTATTTTAAATTGAGCTCGCATTGTAGTTTTAACTTCTAAGTACGTTATTATTGCATTCAATACATTGTTATTGAGTGAGGGGTCGCAGTAAAAATTATGACTGAAAATTATTTCTCATATATTAAAGGTTTGAGAAGCACTACCTTAAAGAGTATCAAGGTTATATGTATTTAATTTTTACTTCATAAATATATAGTAAAGGTTTCACATTTTATATTTGCTGACACATATTACCAAACATCTACACACATGCACACGAAACAGTTCCTCCTTAGGATGCGGTTTCTTTATTAAACCTCTCTAATACTTAACTTTTTTACATTTACCAGGATCTTTAAAAAATTGATGCATAGCTATATTTATGTGCATTAGATATCAAGCGAAGAATAATAACCACCCTTTTTTGAAAGAACGAACTTCAATTTAATGGTACAATCCTACTGATCTCTCATTCCCAAGTCTCATTATCTGGAGGAACTAGGCTCATGTACGATGATTCTTCAATAAACACGATCTGCATATTAAATTTCTCCAGAATTCCGATGGATTGTTCAGATCTACCAAAACAGACGATGTGTTTGATATTTAATCCACCTTCGGTCCAGATGTCAATCAGCGGAACAAATAATCTCGGAATTAAGGAAATTTGTCTGATGAAAAAGTGGGTGGTACGGAATTTGGAATGAGGAAATGGTAGATGGACATTCCAGACATTGTCTTCAAGTTAGGATTTGCCTGTTTAATAATTTTGAATAGAAAACAAAATTATAATCAATTAAACATAATTATAAAGATAATGAATAAATATTATCACAAGTAATAGAAAATCTTTTTTGAATGTTTTATGAACAAGAACGTTTTTTTAACGTTTTTAGAACGTTTAATTTGTATGCGATTAATTTTTTTAGTCAACATCGTACTTAGAGATTCAAAGAAACTATCAATGAATAATTCAATTTTTCCGAACTACAACAAAATGAAGAGGACACATAGCTAATACCTATCACTCCTTGCATCCCCGCCCACACGTTAAGAGAATCATTAAAATTAGTTCTATTAAATACAGAATTGCTTAATATTTCAAAACATGCAATGTAGAAATTTTTGGATGAGTTTTCAATATGGCTCAAATTTAAATGAATTTAAACTCAACAGATTCTTAGACCCAAATCTTTGTTTTAGTTATAACAATAAGAAATATCACGCACACGCATATATGGTCGTAGAACATACCGGGTGTTTCAAAAGTCGTGCACATCAACCTTTTTTATTTGAGTTTTAAAGATTGATTAATTATGTTAACAAACAAAATAAAGTACAAAGAAAGTTTAAACGGTTATCTTTATTGTCAGTTGCCAGACATGGTAAAATCTCAGTAAATGTTCCCAATTATATCCGTTTTCCAGGACACACAGTCGAACTCTTTTTAACAGATTAGTTGACACTTTACCAATAGTATCAGATTTAATGTCCAATATTGCATGAAGGATGTTACTATTAAGTTCATCATGCATATGGGGATTATTCCTGAAAACGACATTTTTCAGATATCCCCAAAGGAAAAAAAATCCTGAATTGACAGGATCCGGTCAGGTAAACGCGGTGACCAATGTCCTTTGGAAATGACAGGATCATCGAAAAATGCAGTTAAAACTTCCATATTGTCCCGTGATGTGTGACACCGTCTTGCTGCAACCAAGATACCGTTCATCACTGTTCAGCAAGGATATGAATTCCGTGATGATATTTATGTTGACGGATTGTCTTTTCAATGGACTTCTTTATAAAGCTGTCTCCCCATCTGCCACTTTTATTTTCACTATGGATGCTCTACCCGTTCACTTCCTGTATGCAACCGATCCTGTGTCACGAAATCGTAGCACTGAACGTGATATCGCTCATGCATTTGATGCTGTTTCACCTGGATATTTCTGCTGAAATGCATTGATTACATGTAAAGGAGTTTTGTATAGAAATAAAATTCCACGATGGCTATTCTTTGCTCTTGGTAAAACGTCATACACCTCCCGTTATGCTCAACTGACCACAACTGACAAGTATTTTGAATTTGATGTCTGATATGCTAAAAACTTCTTATTAAGAGGCCCCTGCTGCCATCTAATGACAGACATCTCAACCAACCCTTTTGGGTTTTAAGCAATAAGGATTACCATATGGATGTGCGCGAATTTTGAAACACCCGTTATTACCATAAAATCCGGCGTATAACGTGCACTTTTAACACAAAAATAAGATGGAAATTTACAGGTGCGCGTTATACACCGGGTATAAAAATGAGAGCTTTAAAATTAAAAAAAAAGAAATGAGCATAAAATATTAGACTTCTACATATTTCAAAATACTGTTTATTTAAAAGAATTGACATTCCTAATGAACATAAAAGGGTGTAGTTTTTAAAGTGTGTGTGTGTGTGTGTGTGTGTGTGTGTGTGTGTGTGTGTGTGTGTGTGTGTGTGTGTGTGTGTGTGTGTGTGTGTGTGTGTGTGTGTGTGTGTGTGTGTGTGTGTGTGTGTGTGTGTGTGTGTGTGTGTGTGTGTGTGTGTGTGTGTGTGTGTGTGTGTGTGTGTGTGTGTGTGTGTGTGTGTGTGTGTGTGTGTGTGTGTGTGTGTGTGTGTGTGTGTGTGTGTGTGTGTGTGTGTGTGTGTGTGTGTGTGTGTGTGTGTGTGTGTGTGTGTGTGTGTGTGTGTGTGTGTGTGTGTGTGTGTGTGTGTGTGTGTGTGTGTGTGTGTGTGTGTGTGTGTGTGTGTGTGTGTGTGTGTGTGTGTGTGTGTGTGTGTGTGTGTGTGTGTGTGTGTGTGTGTGTGTGTGTGTGTGTGTGTGTGTGTGTGTGTGTGTGTGTGTGTGTGTGTGTAAAAGCTTAAGAAAATAACTCGAATAAATAGCTTCAAAACATAACAGCATTTCATACGCACGTTTTAGTTTTCTTCGTAAGAAAGAGGGGGTGCGTTGTACGGCGAATATACCTAAAAATTAAAAATTGCAGCTTCAAAGTATGGGTGCACGTTTTACGCCGGATTTTACGGCAATTAAAAACAACTTTTATAAAAGATTGTGAGATCAAATGTGATTTTAAGCTTTACAAAACAGCTGCTGCAAATGAGAATGTATAGTCATTAATTTGTAAGAAGATATCAACTAAGATAATAAAGAATTATCTTGGACTTGAAATAATTGTTTTTGAAAAATAAAAAAGTTTGCTGAATTACTTTAAGTTTTGAAAATGTAAAAAGAGAACAATTTGATTTGTTTTTATTCAAGGGGATTTTATATCGTGAAAAAAACTTAGAACTAATTAAATGATTTTCTTAAAAAGTTTCCTTCTTTCATTTTTCCAGATATTTTTGCCGTTTTTCAAGGAAAACAAAAGGAAAAAATAATTTATGAGAAAGAAATGAAATATTACTTTCATTTATATATTTATTTTAGAACCAAAAGTCATAATCAGAACACATTTAAAAAAAAGTGAATTTTGAAATATTGGTTAGTACATATTAAGGCTCAAATTTTTTTTTTATCCTAATCTGATATAGGATTTTCTTTTAATTTTATATATTCAGTTTTCAGTGAATCTTGACATAAAAATAACAATTTTATCACAATTTTAAAAATTAATAAAAGTATGGAATATACAGTTGCATGCATTGGGTCATCAACCAGTACAAAAAAATAATAAAAACCTATACGTAAAATGTATTTAAAAATTTCATCTGCTCTCATTACGTAATTTATTTCTGCATTTTAAAGAAAATTTCCTTTTAAATAATAGAGGATCGAGTTAAGTAAAAAATTTTATATTTCTTGCTAAAAAATTTTTATGTACTTGTCTTTTTTATTTTTTGTTAAAATATATTAAAAAATAATGTTAAATTGAAAAGCTTAAAAAAATCTATGCTTTTTTACTTTGAAATGAAAAGTCAAAAATCCTATGGAAGTATTAAATTCATATCGCATTTGTCGCAAATTATTGCATATTTATTATTTTACATAAATTAAAAATGCAATTTTTAAAAGTTTACGATAGCACCTTCTGTAAGCTATATTACAGTAAATCATTTCAAGAAAACTGTTGGAATCCCATTTTCTGCAAGTCATTTATCAAACATTAATGCTTCAATATTCGTAATTCGTTAACAGCTCAACAATTAAATTTCTGGAGCAATCAGTAAATGCTAATGAGATTTTCAAAGCTATTGAATCGGAAGTATTGAAAAGTGCTTCTGTCCATTATTCAATGGAAACAATCTTCCTGTAACGTAAATACTCTTTCACAGAATTCCATGTTGAGATTCAAGACTTCGAGTTTCGCGTATACTATTCGCTTATATTTAGTGATTACTGTGTATAAATGATTACGAAAGAAAGAGAACAAAGCCCCGAAACCGTTTTCGGAAGCAAATCTCAAAAGTGTTTCGTAATTCATGTGGAACTTTAAACAATGAAGCATTCAATTGAATGATGGGAAGCGAAAATTTAAACTATTCATATATATTGCTTTAGAAATAAGGGTAGATAATTATACTAAAATTACATACATATGATATTTTCCAAATGATTTAAAATTATTTTCTCTCTTAACATAGATATAATTTGGAAACGAACGTCATTTATTTATAAAAAACCGGAATATACTGTTAAGAAAAAGAAATCTAAATAGCATAGTTACGACTAGTTTAAATCGTTATATATGCTATGTAACTACTAAGGTATCCAACTACCCTAAAATTATGAATTTTGCCAATTTTGATTTTATGATATTTTATGTTATGTTTATGAATTTTGATTTTATATTTTATGTTATATTTATGAATTTTAATTTTATGTTATGGGCCATCTTACTAGCTTTATAAAAATACCAAGTTTATTATTTCCCATTCACTAGAATAAAACCTGACAGTGTTTTAGTAAAAGCAGATGCCACTACTTTAAATAAGTCATAATTTAAAATGCGTTTTACTCGAAATATGTTTTTTTAAATGCTCATACGGGGCACCAATTGCTCAAAAAGTTCTTAAAACAATTTGCTGAAATTTTGCGTGTATACTCTGTATAACAGTAGAAGTGTTTTAACTTTCAGATTTATCAATCCTTTTTTTATTACAAAATTTATAACCCTTTATGTGAATATAATCAATGTATTTTAAGCAATTTTATATAATAACTAGTATAAAGTGTTCTAGTTTTTGTAACAATAAAAAAACTCTTATCTTGAAAATCATTTCAAAAATGATTACTAAAGCAACACATTAAAATTGAAAAATTAAAAAAATTTTCATAAACTTTTTGTGCGGAGTGGGCCTCGTTTGTACTATTTTTTGTAACATTTTACCCATTTTTTTCCATTTTAGCAATCATAATTTATTTTTCTCTTCTTAATTTTAGCATATTTTTCTTAAAATGTACTAAATAAATCTAAAAACCTAACAAGAAATGCCCATATCTCCATTTTTTTAAAAAAAATAAGTTGTCACAAGTAGCCAGATACCTTAATTTTAAGTATTAGAATGGACTACAAGTACGTTACTATATAAGCCTTGCCTCTTTTTAAAGTTGCTGGTCGAGTATATTACTTTGCTAATGATTTTTTTTAAATAAGTCTTTTTTTAATATAACAATTCATAACGTTCAGCTGTAAAATATTGCTGCGTAATAAATTCTCCAAAATTATGAGCATAGTGATAGAACACCAATCGAAAGAAAGATTTAAATTGAAATTATTTAGAAGGTTCAAATTAGTTAATTTCAATTATTTAGTTAAAGAATTTTTAAAATAAAAATGTATAAATTTACTTATTGGATGTGTGGAAATTTTAAGCAGAAATGGGAAACGTGATAAAGTTTCGAATTTAAAAAATTCATTTATCTTTTCTATCAGAGTAAAAATTTTTAAAAATGAAATTCATCAAGGAAAAATTTTTAAATGTTGGTTTTTGAAAACATTTTGAAAACATTTTAAAATTCTAAAATCAGTAATTATTAAAAAATCATAAAAATAATAAAATCTTTCTAATTTTCATAACACTTAAGTTACTCATTTTTTTAAATACATCGAATAAATAACGAGAACAAAATCCTTACGTTGAAGAAAATGTTTATGTACCTTAAAATGAAAAATGCTTTGAAACAAATGTAAATATCAAAGTAATTATACTTCCAAGTAAAAAAAGTCAAGTAAATCCAAAATTAAAGCACTTTACTTTTTACATCTTAGAAGCAATTTTTGAAGGAGAAATTCCAACTTTATATGGAAAGGACATTGATAAAGTTGAGCTTCATGTGGACAAAACCTCTTGTCACACGTCTAAGCCAATCGCCACTTACTTAACAAAGAAAGAATCAGAAGCAGGAATAAATTGTATACCATTTGATGAAATACCTGTAAAATTACCGTACACTTCTCCAATGGTCATTTGTGCTTATGGTTTATTAAAACAAATCTTAGGAAAACGGCATTCAAAAACACTGAAAGGACTTTGAAAAACGGTTTGAGAGGAATGGAGTAAAATTACCATAACAGAACTAAGAAAAGGTTTACTTTTACAAAACATTTGAGCTAGAACTATTGCCAATAATCAAGGCTTTCAGATAAAAACAAATTTCCACAAAAAATACGGTATTTATGGATAAAAATTAACTATCAAAAACGTTTCCATTAAGTGCGAATGTTCTTTTGCGTTATTTAGCTTTATTAGATTTATGGTATTTTAGTGCATAGCTATATATATTTTCTAGATACATTGTAACCATATCAAATGCAACACCAAGATATCAAAACCACTTTTATTTCAGAGATAGTACACAAAACAATGGTAAAATTATTGAAAATACAGCTTTTGCGAGGTAAACACAATAAGATCAGTATTGAATATTACAATTACAAGTGGCAATAACCGCAGATATGTGCCTCAATACCTTAAATATCTTTTGCGGGTATGGCAACCCGTGATATCTCCACATATTGCCAGAGATGATCTGGTATGGAGAGAGGATTGTATGTCGGGTCAAAGGTTCTTTAATAATCAACCAAACGTGATCGATAGGCTATACATCGGGAAAAAATGCATCAAGACAGTATAAGAATCAGGTGGAAAGAAATATTGAACATTGTATATTACGTATAGTGCTTCATTTCGAAGGCATTCTTCATAGGCAAGCTCTTAAGCTATCCGACTACTTGAAACAACTGTTTGTTTTTTTTAAAAAAAATAGAAATATGGAGACTTTTTTGTGGTTTTTAGATTTATTTAGTATATTTTAAAAAGAAAAGGCTAAAATTAAGTAGAGAAAAATAAATTATTACTACTAAAATGGGTAAAACATGACAAAAAATTACATAAATGGTGCCCATTCTGAACAAAAAGTAAATGAACAAATTCTCAATTTTTCAAACTCCACGTATAACTCTGCTTTTTCTTTTTGAAATGACTTTCAGGATAAGAAATATTTTAATTTTTACAAACACTAGAGCACTTTATCTTAGTTGATATATGAAATTTCTTAAAAAATCAGTGATTATATTCACATAAAGTACTGTAAATTTTGTACTAAAACAGTGATTCATAAATCTGAAAGTTAAAACACTTCCACTGTTATACAGAACATACACACAAAATTTCAGCAAATTATTTTAAAAACTTTTTGAGGAAATGCTGTCCTCGTTTGAGCTTTTCGGAAAAAACACATTTCAAGTAAAACGCATTTTAAAGTTAGGCATCTTATTGAAAGTTATGGCATCTGCTTTTACTAAAACACTTGTAGTTTTTGTTCTAGTGAATTGAAAATAAAAACACTTGGTATTTTTATAAAGCTAATAGTATGTCCTTTAAAATACAATCATAAAAAATGTGTCAATTTTTCAAAAAAATCGTGATTTTAGGGTAGTCGGAGTGATTGCTCAAAAGCGGGTAAATGAATAATATTTATATTTAGTGTCACTTAGATTAGAAAATGTATATAAAATTGTTTTAAGAATAGTATTAAAATGAAAAATTATTTAAGTACATTATTTTGACAAAAAATGAACATAGAAGGATCCATTTTCAAAGTATTATCCTTTTGAGAAACATGCTTCTATTATAATAATATTTTGCCTGTATAAAGCTCAGACCTCTGTGCAGAGTTCAACTAGAATTTTTGAAATATTTATCTTAGAAGGGGGTTTATCCATGTTTTACGACAATAGAGGGGAGAAATTTTAAGAAAAAAACGCCGATAATTATTTCAGTTGATTGTAGCTCTGAAAATAATGTGAATTTTTCAAAAATCATAGTTGAGCCTCTGTATAGAAATCTGAGCTATATACAGGCAAAATATTATTATAATAGAAGCATTTTTTACAAAAAAAACATTTTGAAAGAAGATTACTCTAAGTTAATTTTTTGCCGAAGTATTGTATTTAAATATTTTTTTTGTCAAAATGTCCTTAAAACAATTTTATACATGTCTTCTAATCTAAGTTACACTAAATATCATTAAAATTATCCATTTATGCGCCTTTTTAAAATCACGGTTCCGAACCTACTTGGATACCTTAGGAACGAGAGGACAACAAGATTCAAATCCTTGAGGATGTACCAAAATTCTGGCGTATATAAAACGCACCTATAATTTGAGGCTGCATTTTTTTTAATTTTTGGATATATTCACCGTATAGCCCCCTCCCCGTTTTGTATGCAGAAACCTGAAATGCATGCTTGCAGTGCTCTTATGTACTGAAGTCATGTATTCAAGGTATTATCCCAGCTTTTAGAAAAAATAAAATATATTTCTAGAACTACACAACCCTTTAAGTATTTATGGTATGTCATTTCTTTAAAACAAACTGTATCAAGATATATGTAGATTTGTAATTTTTTTTATTCTCGTATCTTTAGTTTATATTTAAAGCTACTTATTTTTACGACTATTAGAGCCTCAGATCTCTATCTTGAGCACCTAGATGTGTGGGTGGAAGGGAAAAACACTCGACATGATCCAATTAATTTATTTATTTCCACACAAAGAACAGACACAATTGCAATTAATGATAGTATGAGACTGTCACAATGTTAGCCATGAAAGTGGAACAACGACAGTAAAACGTGAGATTAGGTGACTAACAAACTTAATCCTTATCTTAATTAAGGATCTAACCTATTATCCGATTTACTTTAATTTTAATTCAATCTTAGTGGACAATCTCGTCACTTTAAAATTTCCTCCTAATAAAAATCAAATCACTACAACTCTAATATTACACCTTCACTAGCAATCTCACCTGACTCGGCTATATATCCTCTCCATCTCTCTCTTTACGAGCTAGAAAACCAAACTTACTATAGTAACTTATATTACTTTCTACAGTAATTTAATTTAAATATCACGATTATCTTCTTCCGAAGAGTTGGAACACGTATAGATCCGTCACAAGGCTACCACGCATCCTTAAATCTCTATCTTATTTTTTGTGCTGAAAATGCTCATTATACACCGGATTATACGGCAGTACTTGATGGTAATTGTACCGTACTACAATATCTTCAGAATAGGGTAGTGGAAATTCAGTATCATCCCAACCCATATATTATCAGATGCGGTCTAGTGTGGCGTTGTATAAGGCAACAGAAACAAATTTTTCCTATGATGTCTTCAGATTTTAATTTGGTCATCCTGTTTTTAATTATTTTAAGGATGATTCTTTTTTCCCTCATTTATATAGGGTTTCTTGGGGATGCCATTTTTATCTATGAAGCACATCTGCACCAAAGTACGAATCATTATAATATATCCCATTGCGATTTACGTAAGTTGACGAGACTTGCAAATATCTTTTCAGTGTCGCATTTTGGGTAGCCAGCATTGTAGATAAATTTATGTGTATGCAATGAATAAAATAGAAGACAAAATGATCTACAAAATTATACATCTGTTAAAAAGTTAGCAACGAAAGTAATAAAGAAAATAACGAAGTAAATTTGTTTATAATTGTCACAGAAACAAATTATTTTGACTATTCTCTTTTATCTATATTTAAAAATATTATATTTTAAAGTAAAACAAAGTGTACAGTGTGTGTTAGCGTAGCCACTTATACACGTGTAATTAAAAAATAATATGATACTAAAAATTGAAGTGAAATAAGTCTTCCTTTTAATGTAAGTTGTCTGTGTGGTAGAAAAGTTCCTTAATATATCAATTCAAAAACGATTTGAGCAATTGGTTACTGTATCAGCATAAAATATAAAATATTAATAATCCTAACTCCCCACAAATCAGAATGCTCCATCCAAAAGTCATTTTTACCATAACTATAATAATCTCATCACGCTAATACAATAATGAGAATTATTGCAAAATATTACGTGTTTAAATATATTACCCCTTTCGTATTTCCCTTGAGTATTAAGAAAACTATTGGCTATAAGTTGTTTTTTAAATGAAAAGTATTAACACAAACTTAGATGCTTTATATAAACTGCAATTATTTAAAATTACTAAACTTCAATTTAAAACCATAAAATGAAATCAAATTAGAAAAAAAAAATTCTACTTCATATATCAAACAAAACTCCTCAACTATATGTAAATGTCTTGAAGCTGATAATTGCATTAAAGAATTATTCATTGAGTGGGGGGTTTTGAAGAATAGTTTAAATTAGATTAAAGTTTTCTGTATAAATAAGGAACTGTGCATTTTATAGTCCGACTAATTGTGATTTAACTATTATAATGTGGTTAAGGAGAAATACATTCTATTTGATCTATTTTCTATTATCTTTATTAGTTTAAATAATAGTTAGCTTAATACGGGACATATTTGCTAATTGTTTGGTGCTTACAATAAAGCATTCTCTTTTGCATTCATCGCCATTACCCTGGAAAATTGTTTTAAAAGAAGCCACTTAAAAGTGCAATTTTTGTCACACACACGAAGCTTTGATCACTGAGACATATACAACAATATAATTTACATATATATATAAAGTATGTCAAGAATAATAACTTTTATAATTAATTAATAGCTATGCAGGATGATTTATTAATATAATCAAATATTATATAGTTTTTTTCTCCTAAGAAAACTAAAAAGGAAACAATTAAATTTTCAGCAAATAGATACTTAAGGGAATTAAAATTTTAACAATCAATAGTTATAATGCTTTGTATTTTTCACATGAGTACTTATAAAATAATCTTAAGAATTTTTCTGAAAATAAAACCGTTATGGCTGAAATGAATTGAAGGAAATAAAAAATAAATTTAAACTTAATAGCTTTGAACATTAAAGATTAAACTAAGAGTGATAAATTTGGGGTTAGATTAGAAGAGTCTGTCTTCAGTCCAACAATTATTTATTAATTTAAATTAAATTACTCGAACATATAGGCCTTATCATTGGCAAAAAAAATGTTCAAAATTATGGATAGATCTTTATAGTGACAACGACCACAATCATTCCTCGCATGGCCTGTACACTAAGAATAAAGTCTCTAGATGACATATCTGCTGCTTTAAAGTGCCAGTTACAGTTATTTTGACAACTAAACACTAATATAAGATTGATAATTTTTTTAACTTTTTTAACATAAAATATATACTATAAAATCCAACAAAGTACTTGTATTTACAATATAAGCGATAAATTTACAAATTTGTCTTTCTTCTTTCGCTGCTTATTTTTTTAGTATAATACATAAGTGTTCAGTACCAACTACAATTTTTTTTTTAAATTATTACTATTATTTTTGATTTTGTTATTTTCAAATTTTTTATTGATATGTTTTCTTATTTACTGGAGTATTAGTTATTTTTGAGGTTTATATCAAAGTGAAAAATATCAATATATTGCTTTTGAAAAGGAACAAAGTAGAATAATGTAAAATAACACATAAAAAGTCATATTTTTTTTTTATGTTCCATTCCATCTAAAAAACACTTGGTAAGAGCAGAAAAATTATTAAGAATAAAATTTCAACCTTCAAAAGCCCCGTTCCTAACGCTAATTCTCCCTTGAATTGCTGATGCTTCTCACCGTATTGGTCGCATTGGATTTGAACCAATTGTAGGTTTGTCGAGCAATCTCTCACTATATGATTTAATTTATTAGTAGATAAATGCTTAAGTCTAAACAAGGAATTACTATTGTCAAACTGAGACAATAACTATTATCTCTCTCCAGCATGTAAATATTATCTAACTGCATGCTAAGTCTGTGTAAGAAGATGGCAGTTAAACTGTCACTAGAACTTTCAAGAAAACAAGCTCAAGTTTGTTTTGAAAGGGATACCTGACAAGATAGCCCGTTACAAATGTAATTTAAGGTATCCGCGCGCGTGACTACGTTCGGAACCGTGATTTTAAAAAAGTGCATATTTGGATAATTTTCATGATATTTAGTGTCACTCAGATTAGAATGCATGCATAAAATTGTTTTTGGACATTTTGACAAAAAAAATTTATTTAAATATAATATTTTGTCAAAAAATTAACTTAGAATAATCTTTTTTCCAAATGTTTTTCTTTTGTGAAAAATGCTTCTATTATAATAATATTTTGCCTGTATATAACTCAGACCTCTCTACAGAGGCTCAACTGGAATTTTTGAAAAATTCACATTATTTTTTCAGTTACCACCCATTGAAATAATTATTCGCGTTTTTTTCTTAAAATTCCTCCCCTCTGTTGTCGTAAAATATGAATAAACCCACTTCTAAGTTACATATTTTAAAAATTCTAGTTGAGCCTCTGAACAGAAGTCTGAGCTACACACACAGGCAAAATATTATTCTAATAGAAGCCTTTTTCACAAAAGGAGAACATTTGGAAAAAAGATTATTCTAAGTTAAATTTTTGCCAAAATATTGTACTTAAATAAATTCTTTTTGTCATAATGTCCTTAAAACAATTTAATGCATATATTCTAATCTAAGTGACACTAAATATGAAAATTATATATTTATGCGCTTTTGAAAATCACGGTTCCGAACGTAGTCGGATACCTTAAATGGAATTGTGCTTTTATTGAAAAATATTTTATCATATAAAATACATTGGTAAAAACAATTAAAGGGACAAATGAAAATGAATTTAACAAAGAAAATAGAACCAAACTTAACCAAAATATCCTCCGACATAAGACCAATATATGGGAAAACAAAAATGGGCACAAGCTGCACACAAAATAAGGGAACTGGTCACTTGTCCTGCTTAGCAGCCGACCAACAAGATGTAAGAGAAAATCACGTCTAATAGCTACACAACTCTCACATCGGTGTTTTATACTGTTTACAAGCCTCTTTATCAATCCATTGTGGCAATTTCATCCACTTTTGCACCACGGCCCTCTTGAGATCATAGATGGTCTTCGATCTGCGTTTGACCCTCTAGAGGCCACCCATACGTGATCGATGGGATTAAGGTCAGGGAACATCGCAAGCCACTCCAATCGTTGAATATCCTCCAATTGGAGTTGTCATCCGCCAACTTAGACCTGTACAGGTGTGTGTTGTAGTCAAAAAAGATGATATTTGGTCCATATTATCCACGGAAAATTCTGACATAGGATGCAAGGATATCGTCCTTGTACCGCTGACTCGTTAGAGTATCTCTATTGAACACATGAAAGTTTGTATGTCCGTTGGTATGCCATGAAGTCTGCCCAGACCATTGGATGACTTCGACCATAGTGGTTCTTTTCGACAACGTTAGAGTGCTGATATGAACTCTAATGAAGAAAAAAATTCTAAATCAAACTGAATGTTCAAAAAATTCTTGTTTATATTTTACTTTTGAAAGCCCGTTAATTTCTTTTTTATTAATTGAAACGATTCCTTCAAAAATAATTCCTTAATTGTGCATTTAGAACAGCAATATAATTTAAAAATTTGATTCTGATACGAAAACAAAACATTTTTACATGTACAGGAATAACTATACACTTTAAAAAATTCGAGTTGTTGATTTAATTCTTAAGTCAAAAGATAATGGATGATTTTTATTAAATGATAAGCCCCCGAAAATCAAAAATAAACAAAATGTTCCTCCAAGTACTGACATGAACGCTGATTTAAACTATTTTCAATCTAATTAGGAATACAGGATTACTACATGTCCTGTGTATCCTTGAAGAAATATTTAAACCTTTATTCGTAACTTTAAGAGAATTCTATCCCTCTAAATACCCTGAGGTAGCTAGAAACTTTTCCATTCGGTTGTCATTTACTTAATTGATTTTAAAAGTGACTAATTTGGTAGAAAGGGAATGGTTCGGCACTTTTTCTAACGCTACTACTTTCCAGAGCAAAGAATATTTGATGAACATCGACTTTTAGTACTGAGTTAACTTCGTTATTTGGTTATGTTAGTTTGTATTACTGGCTTGTTCAAATATTTAAGAAAGCTATTGCTTAGGGAACAATCTCAGAAAATCGTGAAAAATCACGTTTAAAATGTTAACATTGTGTTTGCCAGGGTTGATGCATGTCTTTTAAAGAATTACATTTTTACGTTTTATGGAATTTTGTCTAGCGTTTTTTAAAATAGCATTACCTAATTGCCATCTTAGAATGCAAAGCACTTTTTTTTCTTGTAATAAAATTTTATTTTCTGTTGTTGTATTTTACTATGACATTAAATCGACTTTAAAAATATTCTAAACGCAAAGCTAAAAATTTAATACAACATAGGTTGAAGATAGAAAAAGTCCATTTAAGACCAAAACCAAGCAAAAATTATATCTTTTAAGACAAATAAAATTTAAAATATTGTATGAAAAAGCATGTAAAAAATTGTGAAATGGAATTATAATAAATTGAACGCATTTTAAAATTAAATTGTATCATTTAAAATATTTAATATAGGATAGATGTTAGAATGAAACATTCAACGCACGTTTCGACATTTTTGGAACACAGACGATAATATATGGAAAATAAATCTTCAAAGGAGAAATAATGCTTGCGCTTAAATATAAAATTTGGAAAATATATCTTTATTGTCTTTTACTTCTATTTTTTAAAGCAGCTCCTTTTTTGACAGCATTAAATAGTAAACAGTTTCTCATTAAATTTGTTTTGAGAGATGAAAGGAAAATTTAACAAATCAAGGATAGGATAAACTACCCTTATTTTTAATCTATAAAAATACTATACAAAAATTTATGCTTTTTAAACAGTAAAAGATGCGTTGATTTTAATTCTGGAAATTGATTTTAGCTGAAATAATCAGATAATTTTCTTAATGTGCCTTTTCTATCTTTCAGTACATTGTTCAATTCCTATTAATTCACTCCCTCCCTATATATTTATATATATATGTATATATATATAGATAGATAGATAGATAGATAGATCTTGTTCATATTTTCAATCGTTAATGAAATACTTTCTATTCATCCATTCAAGTTCAAACAATATTTTTATGTTTGTACTGGATGACACTTGAGTTTTTTTCAAGTATTAATTCATTAATTAAATTAATTACCGGTTTTCGACGCCAACTTAAATTCGTCTTCATTATTGTAACGATGAAACTGTTAAAACAATGACAAAAGTGGCGTCGAAAACTTGTTTTTCAGCCGAACTGGCCTATTCGGGGGTCCATTGTTACAACAATGCAGACAAATCATGTTTTTTTTCAATTCCTATTATTAGTTGGTTCACTTGTGATTGATCTATCCGCGTTCTTTTTAATAATAGTCCTCTTTGGAAATATTGGGTCTTTAAAAATTATTACATTATAAAGCTTCCTCCCAAAGAAGAAGGTGTAACTATGCAAATTAGGACTTGCATATATAGATTAAACTTTCAGGTTAGAAAGTGAGAGAGCTTAGAGTGCTACCGGCTAGCAGTTATTAATTATACGTGCAGTGAGGCATAGATTCTTCGTAGCTGATTATTGTAATATTAAAGTTGGCAATTTGTCAACTAGAAATCAAATTGAATCAGGTCGTTAAGAAGGAGAAGCTATTGCCTAGATGTAAGTAATCTGATTATTTAAAGTGTTCTCGTATCTCGTCTACCTCATTAATTGCTTTCCATATTTGGTATTTGGTTGCATCTCTAAATTTGATTAATTGAATTCGTGTTGTTGTTGTTCTCAACTGAGAATAAATTGAAGTTATTTTGAATGTGGCTAGTCATCCTACCGACTCTCCCATTGTAATGGACATCGCGGGGTGACCTTTACACACTCTCCCCTATATATATATATATATATATATATATATATATATATATATATATATATATATATATATATATATATATATATATATACTGGTGTGCAAAAATTAAGGACGAAGTCGAAAAATTAGCATATCAGCTGAACGAAGAGGCATAGCGGACAGAAAGACCAATCAGGAGATTAAGTAAGGTGATGTACGGTAGCACATGCGCAGATATGCAGGTAGACGTAATGGGGGAGTGTCTGAGTAGTATAAAGCATGTTGTCGGTGCACGGAGAAAAAAGATTTACTCAAAAATGAGTACGTAGATACACTCAATTTGAAATGACTATGTTTGCATCAGATTTGACCGCATGCCTTGATTGAATTTGATTCCTTACATATACTCAAAATCCCCAAAAAAGCTAATTAATGCTTTCGGAAAAATTAAAAAAGATATTCAGGATTGCAGAAACTCTTTTAATATATCGGCTACATATTTTGATAATTGGGGCTTAACAACAAATTTAATTCTCATAAATCTTCCGAACTATTTTTTGTATCAACCACGCTACCCGCGGAAGAACACATGAGTACAAGATTGTTTTGATTTTTGAGTTAAATGTTCTCATTTGTATTTCTTAAGTAACTGCCTTTGAACGAAAAATTTAATGGGATAAATATTCACCTTATTTTGGCGGATTAGTGTTATAAATATAATATAATTTACTTGATTCATAATAAGTCATTTTGTTTAAATTATTCGGGCAAATAATTGTGTTACTTTGGAATAATTTTAAGGTGACCAGATTTTTAAAATGAAAAGGAGAACGAAAAATTTAAGAAAAAGTTACAACGTAAATATATGAAACATTTTATTAATTCAAACAAAAATGCATTTTTTCGTTTCTCAATATATTTTATAATTTATCGGAAATTTCGGAGCAAAAATTATCTTTCATCTTTACTATAAGTACTGCAGCTAAAAAATATCAACATTCAATCTTGATTTCTGACTTGTCCATAAATTACGTACTAAAAAGACTCAACTGGTGCATTAGTTCCAGGGCAGCACAATATAAATTAAAAAAGAATAACTAAATTTTCTTATGTTATGTATTTATTTTTGAAATGGTTAAGTATTTCAACCCATCTTATCAATTTCCGCATGTTGATTTTCCAATTGTTTCAATTTTATTATAATTTAAATATACATTCAGTCTGCAAACTGACCATTGTCAATGATTTTAATATCAGGCATTTCTTTTGATAAAAAAAAATCACAGTTTTCTATATCTGCCCAATTTACTTGCGATAAAGTCAAAAAACACCATTGAAAACTGTTATTTCCTGTGATATTTGTTTCGACATATTGGAAACATGTTTGGTTCATCTCTGAATACAGAGATTAACAGATCTGTTTTAACATATTGAAAAAAGGAGGACACTTTTCGAGGAAGGACAGGATCTATAAAAGTAGAATGGTTGATCATCTTAATAATTTTAGCTTCGCTTTTTCATATTGAACAATAAAATGCCTTGCATGGTTTGAAAAAGGCAAGTTTACAAAATAAATTTTCGTTTTCAATTAGTAATCTTTTTAGACTCTTTTATAAGCTTCACCTGTATGTAACGGAATCTTTGAACTATATTTTTACCCACTCTAAAAGATCTGATTAATTCGAAATTTTGCACACTTTTCAAGGATTGATGACAATACAATAATTTTGTTCCATTGTCCTGATAAGGATCATGACGATTAACAATTTCCCATTTCCAGATTTGGTGACTAAAAGATTAAGTTACAACTCTAAAGCGAAAACACTCATGTCAGTAATTTCTTATTATAATATAAACAATTGCCCACTTTCTTTGAAAATGGAAATAAACAAATGATAGTTTAAAAAATTAAAAAGGCATGCTTTTATTGTAGATTGAACTAAACAATGAAAAATAAATTATAGTTTAAAAAAACCAAAAAAACACGCTTTTATAGTTAAACTAAAAAGTAAAAAATAATTCATAATGTAAGAATAAAATGATTAACGAGAAAATATATATTAATGTCATTGTGGTAAAAGCATGGGGTGCTTTTGTTCTACATTTTTGCACTAACTCGGCATTTCGGAATAGAACTAGTAAGAAATTATAACAATTGATATTGAGCACCCCACGTTTTTATCACAATGACATTGTCTCGCTAATCATTTTATTCTTATATTAAGAATTATTTTTTCCTTTTTAGTTCGATTAACTATAAAAGTGTTTTTTATTTTTTTAAACTATAATTTTTAGGAGTCTAATTTCTTGTAAGTTTTAAAGAACTTTTTTAGATTATTAGTAAATTTATGGAAAATGTGTTAAAAGTTCTCATAAAAAATTATTTAAAGAGCTTCAACAATTTCAATATACTTTATGATTCCTTTCACTCTCATTTTCGAATATTGTAAGAATCAAAATTTACTGAACAGAAATTACAGAATGAGCAAAATTGGTTACTAAAATTGAAAGTAATCTATATTTCAAGAATGCTTTTTATTTTTAGACATTACATATAAATATTAAATGTTTTTGATTACTAATATTTAACGACTATTTTGTTTTATTAATAATTGATCGACTTTGTTTAAATTGGATTTATCAGTACTTATATATTATCACAACCTTTTGGCGACATTATATGAAATGAAGCGTATGATTGGCAATTCAGCGCATATGACACATGCGAAATTGGTATTGCCAACAATTATTGCCATGTATGTAAGTACTAATTTATCTTATAACCCTGCATCACTCATGCGAAAAAAATGGCCTAAAGTTCTTGCGCAGGGTATCTCACACCCCCAAGGATGTTTACGTTCTGATTATAGCATAAAATTTGTATAAAAAAGAAAGAAAAGTAGAAAATACATTATGTTTATTACATTTTTCACTCTTAAATTTAGTTTTTCTATTCTTTTTATAAGGGCATTCAGCATATTGTTTATACACTCCTTTAATCTAGTCGTGAGTGAGTGCGATGTTTTCCCTGAATCTTAATTTTTTTAAAAAATCTTTATTTTATTAAAACTAAACATATAGGAGTAAACTTTGTTTTTTAAATTTAAAAAAATTTGAAATTTCTTTTTTATTTTCTCTTATTGTTCCAGCAATATTTTTTTTCTTCAAAAGTTCATCTGAAAGTGGATAAGATGTGTACCAGTTGTCTCCTTTAAAATTACATTCTTCCCAAATGTTTTTGTTTCTCTCTATATAAAGCATTTATTTTCAACAGTGTCTCCCTCTTCTAAATTAGAATCGATTTCATTAGAGGAATCATACTTGCTGTTATACATTTCATTCTTCCTCATAACCGTGAAGAGAATTTCTTCATCTGAAAATCTTCCCTTTTCTAAGTCCTGTGTGATCTAGAACTTATGGAATTTGGAATGATTATAAACCATAAATTTTTTGGGATATTTTATTAGAGCAAGGATTTTACATGAATTTTGAAATGGACTTAGGTTTAACAGAGAAAATCAACTGGTCCCCTAAAGGAAGGTAGAGAAAATTTAGGTACTTGCATATTATCGCAACAATGCCAACGTTCAGAATACTTCATCAAGTTAGCGACCCTGATCTTCCACGTGTTGTACATGCTTAATTGACACAACCATGTATTTAATTTCATATAATCTGGAAAATAAAGTTGTGATAATATGTAAGTACCAAAAATTAATACAACTTTGGTACAAAAACTCTTGTATGAAAACATGTTACATGTGAGTAAAAAACATAAGAAATCTGAGTAAGGAAGACCTGCGTACCTAGGGCCACCCCATTTTATTTGAATAATACTTAGTTCTAAGTTTTACTACTTAGTTGGGTGAGTTGGAACATCAATTCCTACTTTGGCATTCATTTTGAAATTTTTCAAAAGAAAGCTGTGGTTAGTTATAAATGTAAAACATGTTTACATAGTCCGAAGTAAAGTTCAGTAGCTCATCTCTTTTTATTGTTGTACAAAGTATGTCAAAAATTTTCTTTGAATTTTTTTTCTTGTACATAATTTTGTTTGTAGCATTAAGTACTAAATAATATTTTAAATAAATCCTCTCGCCGTGTGGATTTTCTGCAGAAGACATTTTGTATAAAATTACCTAGTCTTGTACCTGGGGCCACATAATTGCCTTGTACATAGGTACAATTGCAATTAATATTCTTTATGTTATTATTTTATTGAAAAAGTTTTCATGATAAAAAGAGGAAAATGGTCTTAATTATCTGAACCATTTTGATTTAGTCAAGTTTTTTATTATTATTGGATGTTATTAAAATGAGAGGAGTGTATATTTTGTTCTGAAACTTTCATTATGCTTGATTTATAAAAAAATATGTTAGCTACCATTATTGTTATTTTTCAGGATTATTTTGTTTATATAAACATAAGAATTCATTTAATTAACAAAAAAAACCCAATTTTTTATAGTTATAAAAATAATATAATTCTAAATCAGACTTTTACGATATTTCAATTAAATTTTTAATTTTTCTCTTAATGAGCAATTATAAATTCCTAACTTTTTAGATACCTAGAAATCCTGACTGAATAAAATGGTCAAAACCTAATACAGATAATATAAGAATTATCAGATATTGAAGATTCTCACATTCCACTGATGATGCAAATTCTACAGTAACTGATATAAGGGATAGTATTGAAAAGCTGGACTTTTTTGTTTAACAAAAATACAAGGCAAAAAAACTAAACATTTTTATATGACAGAAGTAATAGATGTTAAAAAAGAACACAAGAGTGTTAAATTTCTGAAGAATATTGCACGTTCAAATAAGTTTCTTTATGATAAAGAAGAAACTTATAAAATTGGCAACAGAAATATTGTGTTCAAACTGTCTAAACCATAAACTGTTGATGCTTCAGAACGACAATGTATGCAGCTTACTTTTGGAACCAGTTTTTAAAATTAAATGTTGGATCAAAATACGTGCAATTCATTAATAATTTGGCACATAGCAATTTAAATGGTTACATGATAAATCAATGTATTAGCTGATATTGTTTCTTTTATTAAATTCATGTGTGTATGTTTGTTTTCTATTGATTACAGAGTGAAACCTAACTTTCAGTGAAAGGCCCTACGTACAATGATATTGTACCTAGGGCCATTTGTGAATTTTTTTTAAACCTTTTATTTCACAGAATTTAATATTTTAAGTACTCATATTTACAAGTACACAGGTTTCCCCTACTTATATATTATTGCAACCTATTGGCAACGTTATATGAAATAAAGCACCTGGTTGACAATTCAGCATGTACAACACAGGAAATTGGAGGGTACTTATGAAATATCGCATCAATTGCCAACTGTATTAATAACTCACCAAGTTCGCAACCCCGATGACACACTGAAAATTGGCAACTAGGTGCTTCATTTCATATAATGTCGTAAGACGTAAGTACCAATTGGAGTTGTCAATTCAGCGAATTATTAATAGAATTGGCGATTGTTTTGATAAAATACACAAGTACTGAAATCTGTTCAGTCTGACGTACATGAAACACTATAGTTTTAAAAAAAATGTTTTTATAGTTAATCGTACTAAAAAGTAAAAAATAAATCTTAATATAAGAATGGGTTCAGTCCTAGGAGAGCCCACACCCTTGGAGCAAATTATTTTGGTTGGCGATAATTGCACCATCTTGGTAACTCTACTTTGATACATTATGTATGGTAAACCTAACTATTTCTGGAATTTTTGTATTTTGTCAGCGGGCATATCGAATTGCGTCATTTTGTTGTTGGGCCCCGGCTTGGAAGTATGGCACGTGTGTGAGTGGATATACTTTTGAATTTTGTACTTTGTTGAATGCGAAATGTAAGAAAAAATTGATTGAATGGTGTATGAAGGAAGGATTGATTGCTTTGAATTATGAATGTTCTAAATGTAATGAGTGAATGGGATTATACGAACGAAAGAGTGCTGTTTTGGATGGATTTGAACGGATATTTTGAATGGGTATGTTCGACCATTACCTCGCAGAATATTTATGGCTGCGCTCCGACGATTATTCTCTTAACGATGAGGCCTCCAAGGCTTTTTGTTTAAATCCGCTGTCGTGCTGTACCCTCCACTCGGAAAAGATCAGCAGTAAGAAATTAAGTGCTGTTTTTTTTTTCATTCTTAAATACGTTTGATTAATTTTTGTATTGTTTACATATATTTTCATTACGATCCACCTTGTCCTGTTATATTCACTTGCCGCCACCTCATTCTGGCTTGGCGCTTTTTCGGTTTGTCGCTAAGGGTGTGGGCTCTCCTAGGACTGAACCTAAGAACAAAATGATTAAAGAGAAAATTAATGTCATTGTGGTAAAAGGGTTGGGAACCTTGTACTACATTTTTACACTAACTTTGTATTACAGAATAGAACTATTAATAATCTATAACAATTGATATCAAGCACCCCACGCTTTTAAATGCAGTTATTATTTTTCCATTTTCCCCACATTCCAATTTCCATAGTTTTTCCTGGCATTTCTTAATATCTTGTGTTCTGTTTTTTTTTTAAATCCTGGCACTCATATTTTTCTAATTGGTTTTCTACAAAAAAGTACTTACATTTTTGCTTCATAATATAATTCCTCTTTTGTCAGGAATAAGCCATTCTTTTAAACTATTTTCATGCTGAGTTCTTATTGCGAGACCATCATCTTAGATTGAAAACTATTGGATACCAAAATCTTATTTGCAGTAATTTCAAAACCATGCCTAAAAGATATTTGGTGTGTAGTGTACTGGTATATATATTGTTCCAATGTGTGGTATTTTTGAACAGTAGTTTTATACATGTGAACTTCAAAAAAATACATGCCTTCATGTGTAATATTTAGAAAATCATGCTTTTTAAACCTTTTATCGTGTTTCTAGATGATGAATGCTTTATTCTTAATTTGCGCGCATTAATTTCATTTCTACTAGTAAGCAAATAATTCAATATATATTGCATTAAAACAATGGAGTTGACTATAGTATCGATTGTATAGTATTTATAAAAAAATCAATAAAAAATAACTTATGGGTGAAGGTATGTTGTTTTAAAAATCTCACTTATATTCTTGTTTATTTTTTGAATGTATGATATGTATGCGTCCAATTTCCAGAATAAATATTTCAAAAATATGATTTTGGTTTGTTTTATTTTAATTGTTTACAGTGAATCATTGAGAAAAAAAAGAGGCATATAAAATAAAATGCTGTATATTGGATTATGGCTCTACTGTTTTAGTTGTTTTTACATTTTTCTAAGGACTGAAATTTTTAAGTATTTTAATTTTTGATTAAAAAAACATTAACTTAAAAACTATAATATTTCTTTTCTTTGGTGATAGGAGAGTAAAATCAGTTGATATGAATAAAAAACTAGCTAAATTTGTAATACATATTGCAATGGATTTTTCTATATTTCCATCTAGATGAATGTATTTCTATTTAAACAAAACTATTCATAAATACACCTTGGCCTAATGAGTGTTATTTTAGTCACAAGGTTTTTTTTCTTCGTTACATAATATGTAAAAAACTATTTCTTTCTTACTTTGTTTTGAAATTTTTACTATATAAAATCTGTTATTCATCCTAATGTTTCCAAGATATTTCTAATAACTTATTATTAAAAGACTGAATTTAAATAAAAGTTAATTTTCTGCTTGTATAGGATTTTAAAGAAACAATACATTTCTTTTAGAAACACACACATAAATATAACTTTTAATAAACCAAATTGCTTCTGAAACTATTTCAAATGTTTACAAATTTGTTTAACTATTTCATCGAATCTACTTTTGTTATTTTCAGATTTAATCTGAGGTATAAGTTCGAAGACAAAGTTTTTGATCAAATAATAGTTGTATTTTTTTTTCTTAAAGTAAACTTTTGTTGGTATTGGCGACATTATATAAAACGAAGTAAATGGTTGCTAATTCAGCGCGTACGAGACATGGCGAATTATCTTGAACGTTGTCACTTTTGCAATGATACGCAAGTACCTTTTTGTAACACAATAAATGCAAAAAGAATTTAGATTTTCGAAGTTAAGTGATAAAAACTTCATAAATGTAAATTAAATAACATATAAGATGGAAAAAAATGAAATTTACAACTTAAGTATCACATATTCAGATCCCTTTAATTTGATTTGATGTATATTTTTATGCTAAAAATCCGTATTGGATACAACAGTATCGAAAATAAATAACATACAAACTCATATTTGACCCATAAATACTCATAAATAAGTGCATTACACACTCATTTAGCTGTTATATTCCGAAATTTGATCCATTAACAGGTTCACAAATGAGTATGCGATGTTTACAATTTTGAGTACCATAGTCGTTGCCAAAGATGAGTATGGGCTATTCTCAAAATTGAGTATGTTTGCATCGGAGATATTTTGAGTATGTGACGTATTCAAAAGTGAGTATTTTGTACTCCGTTCTGAATACCGGTTTTTCGCAGTGTGTAAGATCAGTATTTCTGGCAAAGAGATTGCACGCCGTAAAGCAGTTAAAATCACACCGAGTTGCTGCCTCAGCGAGAAATGGCGAATAATTAATCTGTTAGACCACATCTGGATGCTTTTACCCGAGGTCGAATCATTGGGAAGTTGGAGGAAGGCCGCAGTGTGACAAGTGTGGCTGCAGAGTTCGGAATTGCTCACAGCATCGTTTCACGACTTTGGAGACAATTTCAAACTACAGGAACAGCTATCCGGGGGTTCAGTAGTGGTCGTCCACGAGGAACCACACCCGCAGATGACCGGTACATTGTCTTACAGGCCAGAAGAAACAGGCGGCAGACAGCGGGAGAAATCGCTAGACACACGACACAGGCGACTGGACGACCGATATCGCGTATTACCGTGGCCAGAAGACTGCACGGTGGTGGTCTGTTTGCACGACGCCCTGTACGGTGTGTACCTTTAACGCTTGCCCATCGGAGAAGGCGTTCTCTGTGGTGCCGGGAACACCGGAATTGGAAAGACAATGAATGGGGACGAGTACTCTTTACAGAGGAGATCAGATTCAGTTTGAGTAGCGATTCTCATCGCATACTCATCTGGAGAGAGCGGGGAAGCCGCAATCATCCCTCGAACATCATTGAAAGGGACAGGTATGGAGGTCGCGGTGTTCTCGTTTGGGGAGGCATCATGCTTGGTAGTCGTACAGACCTTCACATCTTCGACGCAGGTTCAGTCAACGGGACCCGTTATTGTAACGAGATTCTTCTTCCATATGTGCGTCTTTTTAGAGGCGCTATGGGTCTGCAGTTCTTTTTCATGGACGACAATGCACCATGTCATCGCACAGTAGCTGCCGAACAGCTCTTAAAGAGTGAGGATATTGAACGTATGGATTGGCCGGCACGATCTCCGGATCTCAATCCCATCGAGCATGTATGGGATTTTCTAGGCAGACGCTTGGCAGCTCGTACCTTACCACCAGTAACGATTCGGGAGCTTCGATTGGCGCTGCAAGACGAATGGGCAGCAATGCCTCAACAACTCATTGACACCCTCATTCTCAGCATGGGCAGACGCTGTGAAACCTGCCTAGCAGTCAGGGGAGATCATATCCCCTACTAAAGACCGGATGTTTCTTGCTGGACACCCATCACAGGGATGTTTCGGCCTTCAGTCGCATTGCGCTCCATGCTACTTTTTCAATCAAACTTCTTTTTATCCCTCTGATTTCTCTTTTAGTAAGTGTTGCTTTCATTACACATGTCCTTACATATTGGGGATCTTACGGTATTAAATGTGTTGATTTGGAAAGCTTTTGTACAAAGTTATATTGAAAAAACCGTCTCGTCCTTAATTTTTGCACACCAGTGTATTTTGGAAACTTTTTACAAATTTTTATAAATTATAGCCTATGGTATAAATTATAGCCTATGTGTTATTCTGACGTATAAGCTATATTACTGTAAATTTTTATGAAAATCCCTTCAGTTGTTTTTGCGTGAAAGATCCACAAAGATTTTCACAAACTTTCACATTTATAATATATATTAGATATATATATATATGTAATTCCTAATTTGCATAAACACGTTCTCTTCTTGAGTTGGCCATTCTGGCTCCAAAGAATTCCAAGAGGATAAAGTCGTGATAAAGCCCCATCACAGACTAATCGTTTACGTGTTAATCTCGTTGTTCCACTTCTCGATTTTTATTGAGACATTCTCTTAAATTTATTAGTTGAAATTGTATCTGATTTTACTGTTGAAATAAACAGATTAAATTTGAATCATGTCGAGTGTTTCTTCACCTTCCCTCCCCGTATCTAGGTGCTCGTTAGAGAAGCACGAGTCTCTTACAAGATTATTTCGAAATTTTTCTCACTTGTCCAGGACCCCAATGTCAATACAATAATTTAATATTTTTTTCTATAGTCCTAATCAGGATCATGAGGATAAATGATTTCCCATTTTCAGATCCCATCCAACATTTGGCGACAAATTTCAGATCGTATTTCCAGATTTGGTGACAAAAAGATTAAGTTCTAACTTAGTTCGAAAATTAGATAGTTTAAATAAAAGTTTAGATAAAAAGTTAAATAAAAGGTTAATTAATTGTTTAGTTAGGTAATAATTTACATAAAAGGGTGTTTTTTGAGTTTTTTTAAACTATAATTTATTAATTTTATTTAAAATTAATCTATACATATTTTATATTTTTAATGAAAAAAAACAAAAACAAACATTTTTTCAAGAATTTCAATTTAGCATTACATTTTAGAAATCAAATTTTTCACAAATCAAGTCATCAAGATTTGATTAAAAATACTGAGCTGATATAATTTCTAAAATGGACGATAAACGTTGATTGGGGTTAAGGTTATCTTTCTAAATTCCGACTATTTTTCATTAAAGAAAATAATTGCCTGCATAAATAAGGGCTACTGAACATAGTCATTAATCGCATAACAAACGATAAATTTTAGGAAAAAGATCTACTGATAAATACGAGTATAAGCATAAAGATCTAGAATTTTAACTTCCATAGAGTTTTGCTTCAACAAAGAATCACATTGCATTTCAATTAGTTTATTTGTAAGCTTTCATCAACAATTTCGATAGATAGAGATAAAGTAAAAGTGCGAAATTATAACTCCCTGCTCATTAAATCAGAATTAATAATATTCCGTTTTAAACTATTTAATTTTGTGAGCTTACTCAGTAAATTTTAATCCATGGAATTTAATCAACAGATATTGATAGCTCTCAAAGTGAGACAAGTTTTCCTTTTCTATTAATTTTCGACAACTTCCAAAACTGTTGACCTAGGCTGGGGTGCTTATTTGATCTATTGACTTACCAATACGCAGCTACACCGTGCATGCCTTAGACGACTGAGACGAAAGGAATTCCTATTCGGAACAGATGTTAAGGGCTTTTATTTCTTTGCTTTGTTGTTTTTGACATGCAGAAAGAGGCCCCAATGCAAACCCCCTTCCTAGAGAAGAAAGTCATTTTTTTTCTATTTTGACTTTCTGAACGATATTGAGAGGTTTTTTTTTTCAACCAATTACTACAATTTCTATACATCTCCTGTGAGTTCGAGTGTCACTGGAACATTTTTCCGTTGAAGTTGCGGGCAATCTCTTGTTGAGAGGGGGAGTCTAGCTGACGTCCGTTGCTGTTTTGAATCACTAGTCAGGATTTATAGAGAATGTCTTAGTTTAGACTCTCTAAGGGGGGGGAATGAATGCATAATCAATGAGTATAGTTAGACTGCACTGTCCTCCAGTGTTCAATTCCTGGGTAACCACTTCGGGGACAAGTTGTTAATCTTGGCAGGGGTATTTATTTGATCCGCCGACATATTGGTTCATAGCTACGCCGTGCATGCCTTAGACGACTGAGACAAAAGAAATCCCTATTCGGACAAGTCGTTAAGAACTTTTATTCCTGTCCTTTTGTTGTTTTTCACTTGCAGAAGGAGGCTTCACTGGATACTGTAGTAAGAAATGTTATGAAGTTTTTGGATTTGTAGAAAACTTCCCAAGCTGAAATTTATAGACAAGAAGGAACTGAAAGTATGCGGAGCGGTGAAATATCGCAAAGATTCGAATTTGTTGTATGAGATTCCATAGACGCAGAACTCTCGTAGGAGACGAGCAAATATCAGGATAATGAAACATGTTCAACACACATAGCAGTGTGTCAGTGATTTTCATCTCTTGGAACGGTTAAAGAAGCATCAATGTGAGAAAGGCGGTATTTCAAAATGTATTCCAAAGTTATCCATTTGCCTTGACGTGGTTCCACTATCTTAAAGCTTATTCGATACGTTTATAAGCCAAAGGAACAAATGCTCCCAAAAACATGGCGACTCAATGGAGAAGTAATATGTTGAATATCTCTTTGTATGAAAGTTTCGATTCAAAATGTTTAATTATTGGCTTTTTTCCCATGTAATTGTTTCGTAATTTTTTCATACAAAACTTTTAATTGTTAAAAAAAATGCGTAATATTTATATTTTACAGAATAGATGGTCAGGAGCTGGTTTTATACTCCCAAGTTTGCGGGTTGGAGCCCGAACAAAGTTATATTCATGATATAGAAAATCGACATGTCGCATGATTATGTGGCATAAATAGGAAAAGGAAATTACATAATAGGAGGAAATGCTATTATGTATATAATGAACACAAAAATTCTATAATATTATTAACATCGAGCAAACATACTAATATAATTCAAATAATAATTCATATATTGATTTAAGTTGGAACTAATGCAGTGCTTCTCAAACTTTCAATATTTGCGAGCTAGTATTCAATCATAATTTTCATCGTGCCTCCTCCCCTTTCCTTCTCCATACAATAACAATGCATTGAATTTAATAATATTATACTTTGAAACTAAACCAACAACACGACTTAAATGACGGGCACTTTAGACACCGGTGTCATCTGTTGGCACCGGAAACGTCTCGCTCAGCAGGTGCGCTAACTGCCCCGGGCGTATATGTACGTTTTTCTTCTGTGAACTTTTATCCATAGAATTAATCCGAAGTCTTTAGAATACAATAAGATGACTTTGACAGTGTTTATGAAGGATTAACTTGTTTCACAGAATTTGCTTTGTTATTCCTCCCCCCCCCTCTTCCCCAATACACCACATACGATGGCCTATGTGTTAAAGAGAGGAATCACGTAACTTTAAATCGGCATTGAAGGGATTAATTTTAAATCATACAAATTATCAAGATACGTGTTAATTTTTGCATATAATTTTATATATGACATGCCCATGGGTTCACTGGTAATTGTTGAACTTGTTCTTAACTTGTTACTGTTATATTAATTATAAAGTACACTGCACAGTACTGATATGTTTATAAATGTATTACATCAGTGTAAATTATAACATTATTATATATATATATATATCATGTCAGAATGTATTTTGTTTACTTTCAGTAAATAATTTTTTAAAATCTTTTGTTTTCTACTTTTTATAATGCTCGCTCCCCCTAGAGGGCGCGTCCCTCAGTTTGAGAAACATTGAATTTATGTTTTAATCTCTTGATTTCTCTGACATTTATATACAAAAAAAAAGGATAATTAGACAACATGTTTTATGTGCTTCCAAGAATGTAGTGAAATAGTAATAAAATTAAAAATATTGTTTCATAAAGATATTTTTTTTTTTTTTTTTTTTTTTTTTTTTTTTTTTTTTTTTTTTGCTCTTGTGAAATAATTCAAAAATTGGCTTATATTTTTGAGGAAGACTTCAGTGACGGAGTAAAGAAAGTTTTAATTTTTTTTTTTTTTTTTTTTTTTTTTTTTGATAAAATGTTACAAAATCCTTTTAAATAATAGTATTGATAGTTGAAACAATAAAAATGGCAATAAATTTAGAGTTTTTATTTCTGTGATTGTGCATTAATAATCAGAAAAATAAAATTTTAAATTTTATGAAAGATACTAAGAAATAGAATGAAATAATAATCATGATTTAATTTATTTAATACCCTCTGACGATAAAGTTCATTGAATGAAGTCAGAACGGTCCATCTGGCAACAATGGTGCTGCGTAAAGGCAGCTGTTGACTATCTGCCCCCTCCTCCCGTTGTACAGTTGAGATTCATTTGTGGCCCGTGTAAGCCTTGTTTCACAAAGTGCTTGCTTCGTGCGTTGGTTCTTATCAGAGAACAAGAAAATGAAGACACAAAAGATCAATCTAAAGTTTTGTTTTAAGCTTGGCAAGACAACAAGAAAAACATACAATGCTGGTACATATTTATGAAGACTAAGCACTGTACATGAAGTGTGTGGTTCGTCCGTTTTTGAAAAGCCAAGAAAGTGTTTCTGACAACCTTCGTAGTTGAAGACCGGTGATCCTGTGACCTCTCCACTAAATCTCTTTGGGGTTTCTTTGGGGCCAGAATGCCAATTTTTTTCAACCAACTCGAGAAGAGAGACGTGAGAAATATTCAAATTAGCGATCTTACAAATAGTAGAAGTTTAGCGTTCGTGGAGTGGCTGCGGGAAGTGATTATACGAGGTACATGTGTTCAAGTAATTAAGCTAAAATAAGAGGCAATTCCACTTTCAAGATTTAATACGAGGTATATCCAGAAACTAAGTTCCGTTTGGTAATAAAAATAAATTGTATACAGATACAGAAAAAACATTTATTGGACAAAAATGTAAAACTCTTAAACTACCTTTCCACATAACTGCCGAAATTTTGCAGGCATGTGTCATATCATGGCACAAGTTTTTCTATGCCTTCTTCATAGAAGGTTGCCGCCTGTGTCTTCAACCAGTTGGAAACATTTTCTTTCAGCTCTTTGTCATTGTTGAAGTGTTTACCGGCAAGGAAAGACTTGAGATGTAAGAAAAGGTGAAAATCGCTAGGAGTGAGGTCAGGGCTGTACGAAGGATGACCAAACACGTCCCAGCCAAATCCTCGTAGGAGGGTTTGTCCGTAAATTCACAAATTTGCCGATAAATTTTGATTAGTTTCATTTTCTTAGCATTCAGAAAACGAATTACACTGGTTTCACTTTCTTAGCATTCCGAAAACGAATTACACATTTGATTTCGCACGCAGCGGGATTTTCAATCAACACCGACATTGTAAACAAGCACAACAAAGCGTACGTGGCTGACAGTGATCTAAAAATGACGCATGTGTGCTTCTCCTTGATACTGAGCGTCTGTCGGGCATGCACGGAACTGCGATCGCTGCGCTGGAGCGGATATAAATAGAAACGGAACTTAGTGTTTGGATATGCCTCGTATATCCAGGCCAGTACGTTCAAGTTAAAGGTCGGATACCATTCCACATGAGCTAAAGTGACATCAGCTGATTCAAGTGTATTGCTGCTTACCCTAGATAGAGAGGTAAGAACATTTATTTAAACTACTAGTAACAGTGTATTTGTTGAGATTGGAATTAGCCGGTAAAGTTAAACATAGTGGTCAGTGACCCGATTATTTGGTAATACGTATTGTGTGTCTCCTCACCACATACTCACTTGGTTTAAATATAAATATTATCATTGCATAGTGTTTAAGTTGTGATGGAAGTACATCCCTCGAAGTATCAGCGTGAGCTAAAGGTGTAGGGTTAGCGAAAGAACTAGGATCAAACATTATCTTAATATGACTTTATTAAGATATTCAACTTAAACTTTTAACAAATATAATTATAATATTAGAATCTACGATGACGCAATACGCAACACACACTATAATTCAGACTAGTGGCGCACACAAGGGGGGGTCCTGAGGTTCGGATCCCCTCCAAAGCCCTTGATTTTTTTTTCCAATTGATTATAACTCTAAGTATATAGTATGTAAAATTTAATTAATTACTTGCTATTAATGATTAATTTTATTAATTAATGTTAATTATTTAGTCAAAAACTAGTTTTTTACTGTGTTTTGTTCCCGAAAATCGACAAAATCAAAAGGAGCATGATACAAGAATGGTGAACTTTCGACCCCGGATCCCCCTTGAAAAATTCCTGTGTGCGCCACTGATTCAGACCAATCTCAATAATCGAACCGCCTAATCTTCAAATATACTAATAAGTAATCAATCCTACCTTATATTATTCTGTAATAAACTTATCTTTATCTACAATGGTATGTATATAGCTTGACGTTTAACTTCTAGTCGAACACCAATATGTTTATCCACGACACGTAGAACTTAAATCTTGAACCACGAACTTCAATAATCATCAACTGCCACAACGCCCGTCAATTGTCTAACATTCCTTTACATTGCCATCACGCTTACTCTAAGATCCTATATTTATCCTATATTATATGTATTTCTTCACTTCTCGTTTCTTGTATTTGGTTGGAAAAGAGTTGCCATTAATTCTGGCCCAAAGAACCCAAAGGACTTGTTAAAGAAGAGACGCGCAAGACGTCACAAAGTTAAGATCTTAATAAAGAAATATTAAGATCATGGCAACGTCTGGTTCTTCATTCACTCCCACATCTCTAGGTCGCGAGGATAATGTAGCGGTAGAGCAACACCCACGGGCGAAAGCCTTACAACCTCCATCACTAAAGATTGTTAATTAACTGCGCGCATGATATCTGATGAACAATGCCAGATTATGCATTGGGCGCTCAAAAGGGCTGGATAAGCTTGACTCAACCAAGTTCTCTGATTATAAATTTTGATTTTTCAAGTACCAAGATCTTCATCGCCCTAGCGCGAAATGAGCTTAAATCGGCACTGCTGATGAATTACATAATAACCGTAAACCCGAGCGACAAATACAAGGGCAATTCGGAAAGTAACCTCCGAATCTCTGTAAAAAACAGACCAAGACTGAGAAGAAAAAATTTATATATGTATCAAAGGTACAACTCTCCTATTTTTCAGCATAGTTACCCCCATTATTCAAGCACTTGTCGCATCAGTTTTATCAATTTACCAATTTCTTCTGCATAAAAAGTGGCCACCTGTGATTTAAACCAATGTGTCACACCATCTTTAAGACACAGCGTGTGTGTTCCCGTAACTCTCTCATACAAAACTGTCTGAGAAATGTTTAGAAAGTGTTCTGAAAGTTGGGTGATTGCGAAATTACAGAGCAAACGAATTTTTTCATGGATTTCGCTTTAATGAAATCAGCACACTCTCCGTGATTCCTCAAGAATGTTTGATCTCCCATCCTAGAAAAAGAGTATCCATTGACGAACAACACCTCCACTTACAACTTTTGTCCCGTATAGGGCACACAGTTCACAATAGATATCCACTGCTGACAGTTTTTTGGCCCAAAGAATCCCGCTCCTCGCACCTCACATTTCTCGCGATTTTCTATGGAGGCACATATTTTGTCACATGATAACTAGCAAACTTTTGGCACGACAACAGTGCTTTTCAAAGCTTCAATATTCCCGACTCAATACTTAATCTTAATTTGCATCGCCCCCCCTTATACAATAACAATGTATTGAATTCAATAATACTATACTTTGACGCTAAGGCTTCAATACGGTTTTAACCTCTTAAGTGCCACTGCCGTATATGAACTTCTCACTCAGCTAAAGCATTAATTTCCCCGGAGGTATATATACGTCTTTCCGAAATACAATCTTTTCTGTGCACTGCTATCCATAAAATTATTCCGAAGGCTTCGGGATGCAATAAAAGGACCTTGACAATGTTTGCGAAGGATTTACTTATTTCAGATTATTTGCTTCTTTATTCCTTACTCTCCCCCTCCCCACAATGCATCGCATACGGGCGCCTAAGTTGTGACGAATCTGTACGTAACCTTTCCACTAATCTTCTTAGGCGTCTTTTTGGGGAATATAAATTCGCGGTTATTTCCAATCAACTCCAAAAAGAGGTACGGGATATTTAAATTAGATAAGGTATTTAAGTCGAGCGTTTCGAGATAGCAAGAGAGATGATGGTAGGCTATTGAGCCAGTAACTTTAAACGCATAACTAGAAGATTCAGGGAGATTAGATTCGTGAAAAAGTCGTGCTGCGAGACGTACCAGATAGCTGATATAAGCCAGCGGTAAATATAATTCACGTACACTTAAAGTAAGCGTCAGTTTGAGTGACTTAGTTAAAGTTAATGAAAGTTAAGAATTCGAATACGTGTGTTTCTCGGATCTCCTATTTCGGTAAACCTTACTCGAGTTTGATCTAGATTATTAATTAATTGTATTCTTAGTAATTTAATTTAATATAAAGGCAAATCCCTTTAAGAGACGTAACATTATCGTATTATACGTTGTCAGAGATTTTTGAGGAAATTATAATAATAAATAAATATTATTATTATTCAAAATGGCTCTTGGTGGTTCTTTGTCTCAAATTAATCTTGGTGGCCAAGGTGTGACCCAGGGGGGGTCATCACAAAGGGAAAAATGGTTGGCATGGGGAAGCGATTCGTGTAACTTTTAATCGGCAGTTGAAGGATTAATTATAAACAGTACAAATTATCAAGATAAGTGTTCATTTTTGTATATAATTTTATATATGACAAGCTCATGGGTTCACTGGTAATTATTAAACTTGACCTTAACTTTGTACTGTTAAATTAATTATAAAATACATTGTGTAGCACTGATACAGTCATAAAAAAAAGTGTAATATATTCATGTAAATGTGTACTTTATTTTTTTTATGTCAGAATGTATTTATTAATTTACTGAAGATAAACAAACAAATTTAATTAAATAAAATTTTGTTTTCGATTTTTCACTATGCTAGCACTCCTCTCGTAGAGTTGTCAAGGCCCCCAAGGGGGGGCGTGCCCCACAGTTTGAGACACACTGCCCTACAACACTTTCACTCGCAGACTAGAAGCTTACTAAATCAGACAGCTCGTGCATTCGATTGAGGGCTCTCCGAACCGTACTTGTTTCCAAATTTCCAAAATTTCCAAGTTTCCAAATTGCCCTCGAAATTTGCCTCCGAATTTCCCCGTAGTTACGAAGAATTTAGGGATGAGAAAAACGCGTGTTATCGATATTGACGATATTATTATTGACAATATTCCTAACACCCAACGAAACGTTACGAAACTTTTGAACTCCATCCCAAACGAAGACTTCTTGCAAAGTTTCCAGGACATGTATAGCAAATCTCAGCGGTGCATAGTTATGGGAGTTGACTACTTCGAATTACAGTAAGGTATTTTTCGTTAATATTTCATCTACGTTAACGTTACGGGACTATTCACCGAGCTTTATTGTCACAGGTTATAGTTAGAATTTAAGTTAATTTTTTTCAACATATCAGCTAAAAACAAAATTATTTTCAATGATAAAGTATGCAGCGCAACCTTTCGAAAAAATTATTTCTATATTTCCCTTTGATATTTCAAATTTGAATTTGATACGATTAGAATATATATTCTTATTTGATAGAGTTAAAATTTTATCAAAATCTATTAAGAAATTTTTATTTGCTGTAAATAGTTTACTGAATTTTAAGCTTTTACAGTAAATTAGAAATATTACTAAACTAGTAAGTCAAATTGAATTAGTTTCTATTAATAAAATTTCCAATCCTTACCTATATGTATATTCAGATTAAAATTAATTTAATAAATTTCGTTCATTTATACATATTTTTCTACATATTGCGTAAAATAGCTTGAAATCTTTGGAAAAGAACTAAATAATTTTACAATAATGCCCTAAAGACATTATTTTTAAAAATAGTAATAAATATCTTATAAATATTTACAGGTATCTTAAAACATCATGAATGAGAATTAACAGTTAATTCTTATTAGAACTGTGATTTACATTTGTTACTAGTTCTCAACATTAGGAATACTTTGTATGAAGAAAGTACACTAACTCTAAATTAAGAATTTGTAAGAATTCAAATAAAACTATAAACGAAAAAAATGCACGTACTTTGTATTTGTAATCAGGTTTGTAAATTTATATAAATGTCTTTGAAATTATTAAGAGTTCAAATTTAATTAATCATTAGGCTATAAAAATAATTAATTTCCTTTGTTAAATAGCTTTGCTTCGTTTCCTCTTTGTTGCTGTTTATAATATGTACTTTGAAGAATATAAGTGCAATGTATTGTATTTTGAAATTAAACGATATCCAAATGCTCTAAACATATGTATTTAATTATTTTTTATGCTTCTTTATTGTTATACATTTCTAAACGAAATATTTTTTAAAAAATATACATACATATTCTAAAGCATTTTAAAGTTCATTCCTGTAAACTTTTCCTTCATTAACAGTATAAGATTAAAGAAAAGGATTTTAAGGAAAAATGTGATGTTTGTGTAGGCATTAGAAATAATTCTTTGAGGCATATATTGTTATTTTTTTATATATTTACACTCAAAATTTAATTCTATGTATACAACAATTTTTTTTAATAAAGCAGTAAAATAAAGTGCATACATACACTCACGTCCATAAGTTAAGGATAATGAAGTTCAGGCAAAGAAAAAAAGAGAATCAAAACAAATTTGACTTATTTGTAAAGTCTATTTATTAAACAAAAGGTAAAGAGCAAAAAAGATGCTATATGTTTGACATAATTAATAAAAATTGCGATTTTTACTCCCTGGAGCAAATTTCAAAAAAGAGCCTATTTACAAAAAACAGTAAAACATGGTTAGTATGATGCTAATACGGAGTATGTTTCCCGTACGATGCCTTACAACGCCTAGGCATGCTGAGTATCAAATTAGTCGGCTAAGCGTATCCCACACATGCTCTATTGGGTTCAAGACTGGTGAGTATGCTGGCCAATCCGTACGGGTGATATCCTCCGATTGAAGGCATTCTTCTACAATGTTTGCACGGTGAGGACGAGCGTTGTCATCCATAAACAGAAATTCAGCACCCATGGCGGCCCGAAACAAATGTGCATGTTGTTCCCGACATCCCGATAGATATGGTCTGTCATCGTTACACTCTGAACATGCAGGTCAGTTCTGGAACCAAGAATAATTCCTCCCCAAACGAGTTATCCTGCACCACCATAACGGTGTCGTTCAATTGTGTTCTCTTGGTGGTAACGGGTACCTGGCGCTCTCCATATTAAAGTCGGGCGAGAATCAGACTGCAAACTAAACCTGGACTCGTCGGAAAACATCACACAAGACCACTGTTGTGGTGTCCACAATGCATGCTCTCTACTCCAGGTTAATCGCATGCGACAGTGAGTTGCGGTAAGTGGAACACATCTGACATGCCTATGTGAGCATATAGACCAATCTGCTCTAAGAGTCTGTACACGGTCTGCCTTGAAACTGTCGTACCGGGAGCTGACGAGACAGGTCTGATGCTGTGCTCCGTCTGTTTCTTTTGGCAGTAACTGCCAAATACTGGTCCTCATTTGGCGTTGTAACTCAGGGGCGACCTGTGCTGTAACATCTACTCACAGTACCATCATCTTGGAATCGTTGCCAAAGCCTGGAGATGACACTCTGGGCGATTTCAAGTTCCTCGGGTACTTCCAGCTGGGTATGTCCACATTCCAGTCGTCCAAATATTCTACCACGTAAAAATCATCCAAATGCTTCCTTTGTGCTATAACTATGCGGTTATTGCACTGAAAGGCTTTTAAAGCACTTGTGAACATTTTTACTTCTTTATCACCATTCCTGTATACACTTCTCTTACACTCTCGTCATTGTGACGTACTATCCACGCCATCCGGTGGTTTCCAGTAATTTGTATATTCTTCTCCAAGATGTGTGTGATAATTCTACAGGTGAAATTTTTATTTTAGAGTTCAATTTCTGTGTGATTCTGAATTATTTTTAATTTATGGACATGAGTGCAAATTAAATATCATTCGGAAGGACATGCATTACTTTAAACGATCACATTATATATGAGACACCTCGCTATATTCAGGTACAGTGATATGAAATTAGAGACAGTATAATAAAAAGAACAGGGTATAAATACTATACTGTTCGAATTAATTGGGACAAGCATTTTTTTCTTTGTTTGAGTTTGTATATGATTACTAGTGATGTCCTGAACCACCTCAAACCCATTATATCTGCCTTTAGGTACTGTGACAGATCGACTTTGACTATAATTTATTCATTTTAATGTATCAGAATCTCAGTTGTGAGCCTTTCAGTGAGGCAGCTGGTACTTTCAATTTTGCGCTCTGTATAAGACGTGTTACTTTTACTTGTTCAAAGATGGATATTACTCCGAGGAGCTGTTTTAAAATAAATAGCTCTCAATGAACATACATCTATGATTGTGAGAGATATAAATATGGCAGTTGGTGAGATCGAATTAAGGACAGTCGGTATGGTAAACACCTTCCAGAAATCGATTCTGAGATTTTGATATTTCTCAAATCTCCAAATTAAGCCCTTTCCAATGATATAACATACTAGTCAATTTTTGAATTAGAAGTATTTTAAAATGTTTTTTTAAAAAATAATCAACTGATTTGCCACGCCTACTTTAACAGATAGAAATGTAAACATTGGCCTTTTAAAACTGGGATGCTCTTGCAAAGCCATTATCTGTTTTATTTATTCCCAGGAAATTAACTGTAGAATAACTGCAAGTGTAACTGTTAGAGTTGTTTACCTATTTTTGGCGCTTTCGAACACGTTTTGATTGAGCACTTGTCGTTTATCGATACTTAAAATTTCTGAAATTTTGAAATGCCAAGATTGCAAAAAGAGATTTCAAGAAACGCAAAGGTAAGTATTATCCACATAAGAATACTATTAATAGTAAAGTAAGTACCACTGAGATAGTAAATTAAATGCTCAAGCTCTTCTCTCTCTCTCTCTGAACATGGACATGATTCAAAGCAGTCATGTGCAAAAGAAAAGAAACTTCCCAATTTAAATGAGAGTTTTTCTTCTTTTGGTGATAGCGTAGGTATTTTAAATGCAATCATGAATTTGAATATTCTTGCTTTTGTTTTCAAGAATGAAGTTCACTGTAAAATGTGCAACAGTGGTTTAGACATGCAAGTTTTTTTTAAAAGGTAAGTCTGGACTGGCTATTACGTTTGTCCTGAAATGTTTTGCTTGTCCATATCGTGTAGAATTCTCTTCTTGAAATTTTCATGAAGGAACACAAATTCCTACAATAAATACCAGGTTTGTGTATGCTATGCGTTCAATTGGAAAAGGTGCAGAAGCAGGGAGAATGTTCTGCGGCGTAATGAATCTTCCGCAACCACCTACAAGGTTTTCTCTTTACGGTAAGCGAATTTTAAATGCTGCTAAACTTGTTCATGAGGATTCAATTCAAAATGCTGCGAAGAAGCTATTTGTGAAAATGAAGGTAACAAAAATATAGCAGTAGCTGTAGATGAGACATGGCAGAAGCGTGGTTACACATCCTTGAATGGTGTAGTTACTGTGACCAGCATTGATACAGGTAAGGTGATAGATGTTGATATTCTTTCGAAATATTGCGCTTGTAAAAACTTGCCTTTTCATGAAAAGGATTATAAAAGGAACTACGTTGGATCTAGTGGAGCGATGGAAATCCAATGTGCGTCTAAAATTTTTCAACGGTCATTATCTTTACATAATGCCCGATATATTACGTACTTAGGAGATGGGGATTGCAAAGCATTTGATGCGGTAAAAAAGAAAAACATTTATGGAAATGAATATCCAATTGAAAAATTCGAGTGTATTGGCCATGTAATGAAGCGCATGGGAACAAGATTACGCCGATTAAAAGCTCAATTGAAAGGGCAAATCTTGTCAGGCGGTAAGTGTTTAAGTGGGAAAAATCGTTTGACTGAACATGAAATTGATAACTTGCAGTCATACTATGGATCAGCTATTCGGAGAAATCACAGCAGTGTTCAGAATATGCGGCAAGCTATCTGGGCCATTTTTCTGCATAAATTATCAACTGATGAATATCCTCAACATGGTTTTTGTCCCATCGGGGAAGATTAATGGTGTGGATTTAAAAAGGCTGAAGCATCAGGTAAGTCTTACAAACATAAAAACAGTCTTCCGGTCGCTGTTGTTGAAGCAATGCGTCCTATATTTAGAGATCTTTCCCATCCTGATCTGTTGAAAAAATATTTGCATGGAAAAACACAAAACCCGAAAGAAAGTTTTCATAATGTCGTTTGGTCACGTGTTCCCAAAGCAACATTTGTACAGATTGAAACACTTTCACTTGGTGTTTATGATGCTGTTTGTTCCTTTAATGATGGTAATGTATCGAAATTAAAAATGCTTCAAAAAATGGGCGTAGAACCAGGGTAATTTTCAGTAAGTGCCATGAAACTTCTCGATAGGGAAAGACTAATGAAAGCAATTTATGCTTTTTCTGGACGCTCGAAGAAAATTAGAAAAGATAAAAGAAGAAAAAGAAAGAAAGAAGATAATATTAAGAAAAATAAGGTAAAAACCGGCTACAGTGCAGGATCTTTTTGACGAGGTAAAAATTTATACAAAAGCTATTGTGTTTTCTAATTAATATATTTTTCAAGTAGTCTGTTCTTTTTTCTTTAAATCTACTGTATGCATGAACTGGAGACTTTTACTATATATTTCATATATATTGTTGTGTGTTCTTATTCTTAATGCAAAATTTTTTAAATATTTCTTTGACATTTTTCACTAATGAACACATGTCGTAACACAGAAAATGACGATTTTTATTAAATTGTGTATTCTTCTTTTCTATAAATCTACCGTATGCATGAACTGGAAATTTTTACTATATTTTTCATATGTATTGTGTGTTTTTATTCTTTATGCAAAAATTTTTTAAATATTTCTTTGACATTTTTCACTAATGAACACATGTCGTAACACAGAAAATGACGATTTTTATTAAATTGTGTATTCTTTTTTTTTCTATAAATCTACCGTATGCATGAACTGGAAATTTTTACTATATATTTCATATGTATTGTATGTTTTTATTCTTTATGTAAAATTTTAAAAATATTTCTCAGACATTTTTCACTAATGAACAGATGTCGTGACACAGAAAATGACAATTTTTAATAAATTGTTTATTCATTTTTTTTTCTATACTTCTACTGTATGCATGAACTGGAAATTTTTACTATATATTTCATATGTATTGTGTATTTATACAAATTTTTAAGCTTTGGTGTTCAATAGTTTCTTAGTAAAAGGTTTATAAATATCTAAAAATGCAATGCCTTTTTTCGTTGCACATAGCTTGTTACATATATAAAAATACATTAATTTCATGTTCAAGAAATCTGTTTTTATGTTTTTGTTGTTTTGAATACCATTTACCAAATATTTAAAAAAAAAATTTAATTCTGCTGCTGTAAAACATTGTGTTAACAGGTGAATATATAAAACACTAATGAAACTTTTCGAAATAGTGTGTATAATCATGTATTACCAAAGCCATATTTTCATGTATTGACACATTTTCACATGGTATTTATGATGCTTTATAGTCAAAATTTGATGAAATTAATGTATCAGAACTGAAAATTCCTCAAAAATTGTTACAGAATTTGAGTAAAATAATTAAACGCTAAAAAATACCTCGATAGCTTAAAAGTGAAAAATGCTATAAATGTATTTTCTGAGAAATCTAAGTATAAGAAAAAACTAAAAAGCCTTAAAAGTAATAGAGAATAAGCTAATATTTAATAAAATAGGGCAAATACATGTTGTAATTCATTATTTTTGTGATCAAATGCTGTTTTACACTAAAAATGCAATTATCTCAAAATGGTTGTTTTCAAACCACGAGTACAGTTTTCTCACAATCTACAGAATGAGTGCTCATGCAATTTTTACTGCACATAAATAATATGTAACTCTATATACTAAGCTTATTTTTTTGGAGATTTTCTTGAAATATTTTGCTGAAAAGCAGTTATCGTAAAAAATTTGACAGTTTTCAAAAATTTCAAAGTGATACTTTTACGATGAATTTTTTGAAAAAAGTAAACAATATATTTTAAATATATTTACCAGTATTTAAATAAATAAAAGCCTAATTAATATACAGACAAAATTTGAAGTTTATATATTTAACAGTTTCTGAGAAACTGGTTCCTAAAATGGCTCAATTTAACATTGTCGGTATAGGCCCTACCGACTTCCCTTAAGTGTCTTAAGAATATTTCAAAATTTTGGATCATCGTCTCCCAAAAGAAAAGAAAAATTTAAAACTAATTCAAGAATTGATAAAATTTTCATAAGAAGTAGCAAAATAAATCCAATAAAGACAAGCATAGACCTTTGAAGGAATTTATTGGATAATAGTGTTGCAGTGAGTACCTCAACTGCACTGAAAGGGCTTCTGGAAGGTGGCCTTAAGGCAACAAGGCTGAGGAAAATAACTATTACTAACTGAGAAAAGGATGAAAAACATTTAGCATTGACTGTTAACGAGTGGAAGAAGATGATTTTGAATGATGAAATTTTTATATGTGCGGGGATGCAAATCAAGTGTAGTTAGACGAAGCGAAGTTAGGATTTGTTACCAGATCATATCCAACAGATTGTAAAACACACTTCTAAACAGATTTGAGCGGGAGGGGGTGGTCACAACAATTGGCCTGGAAGCTTAGTTCCTCTTAAGTACATGATGAATTCTATCATATATGTAGAAATCTTACGCAATAGAATTATTGCATTCATGGAAACATTTGATGAAACATTTCAACATGACTCTTTTCCCCTTGTCACAATTCAAAATTGGTCCATAATTTTATGCGGAAAATAAAATAAAAGTGCTCGATTTGCTACAGTGTGCCCCCGACTTAAATTCTATTCAAAACTTCTGGCCTATTCTCAAGAATATTTTCGCTAAGAAGAATCGCACGACAATAGAGCAAATGATAAAAAAGGCTATACTAGAGTGTTGCCAAGATTAAGAAATCAAAAACATGTGTGTAACTCTAGTACAGTCAAAGCCAAGACGGATTGAAAAGGTAATTTCTGTAAAAATAAGACATACTTCCTTCTAATATACTTCTTTTTCAATCTGTTTAAGGTATATAATGATAAAAAGCTAAGGTTTGAGAAAAATATCGCTTTTTTCCCATTCGTCCAGATTAATTTGAACAGTTTGGTATCTTTACTTCTTGGAATTTATTGTCTGTTAAATGGCATTAAAGATGCATTTGCGAAATTATTTTAACCTCTATCTGTAGATAACCTTAAGAAATTTTCATTAATTTTTACTTTTATATGGAATATAATACCATCATGAGGAAATAAGTGTAATAAGTAAATGCATCAAATTCAATTATTATTTTATATAACAAAGAAGTAAAGCAATAACTGTGCCTCTAAATTTAAATAACAACTTTAATCGTGATATAAGAAAAAATCACGTACCATGTTTGCATGAAAGATCTGCGTTAATAACTGACTCTTGCAACTATAGAATAAAAATTAAATCTAAGGTAAAAAGTGTTTACATTCGAAGGCCTTAACGAACATCAGAGACGAAATGAAATATTCATGGCTTTATGAAGACATGGATGAAAATGACTGACTATGTACTTATGGAATTAAATAAAGTTTATTTATGCATCCAAAAGAGGCATTAAACAGGAAAATCCTTTAATATTAAGAGTTCATAAATTAAAAGAACCCAACACACATCCCAAACAGTGTATTTTGTTAAAACTTTTTCTCGTGAATTATTATTGTCAATATTTATCTAACAGAACTTTTTTAGATTCTTAGCTGCTTATTTAATTTCCCATCAGAACTTTTTATGAATAATTTATGCAAGAGAAAATGAAACGCTGAGTATTAATCAATAGCCATTAAATTCTATTGAAAACTTTTGAGATAATTTTATTTAAAGCTGTAGGTGTTTTAATTTATTATAAGGCATTCCAAATATAGTGTAACCATTTTTTTAAGAAATGTAAAGAAGAGGAATTTTTATACTTAAATAACATTTGAAACATGATTTTAAAAATAAAACAGAGAATGACTGAGATTTAATTCACAATTTAAATTATTTTTATGAAAAATGGTTTAAAAGGTATGTATGTGACGCGATTCCTATTCCCATTCCTACTATTGCTTATTTAACTATTGTAAAATTGTAAAACAACTTCCCACAGAAAAACCTCCACTTATGTTACCTTTAGGGCTATTTAACCCTCTGGATGGAACATCAATTCTTTTTGCTGTTCTGAGGAACATCCGTCTGAGAGACAGAATGCAATTTTTTTTTTTTTTTTTTTTTTTTTTTTTGAATTTTATTACTTTAAGGACAGCTTTAAATGTCCTTATCGCACATAAAATTGAGTGTAGCTCAAATAAGATGTGTGCGGTTAAATCAAGGACAACTTTTTTTCAAGATATATACATTAGACAATTTAATTAAAAGCATGAAACGTATAAACGAAAATACAATTTTTAATTTTTAAGTCTTTATGAGGCACACTATATTAATATATTTTTATCATTAGAATCGTGATTATTTTTTTTATGAAAACTGATTAGAAATTATTTGTATTCGTGTAAAAGTAATTAAAAATAACAATACCAAAAACAAAAGAATTATAGGAGCAAAAGTAAAACTAGCGATGCATAAAATTATAAGGAACAACAGTAAACATAACGTTTTTAAAGAATACAAATATCACATGTTTTTCTTTGTGTGTCTTCCAAGCAAATAGGAGTTTTACATTTGACGCATTTATATGACGTCATTCTTTTTTGAGGTGCAGTAGGGACAAAAACGGCAATTTCTTCTTTTTCCATGACTATCATCTGTAATAATCATAAATAAATAAAAAGATGCAAATTAAAATATTATAAAATAAATATTGTCGATAAATCCGTCTGCAAGGCGAGACACTAAAACATACGTACGGAGGAATATCCGTCTGATAGACGGTGACATATAAGAAAAATTGCATATACCTTGAATCGCCCTATAAAATCACTAAGTTCCACCAAATGATCCTCTCACTGGGTAGAGTCCAACTGAAGATGTCAAGGCAGACCCCCTAAAAAATTCCCACCACAGCATTATCTACAGCAGTGTTTCTCAAACTGTGGGGCGCGGCCCCCTAGCGGCATGATAACTCTAAAAGTGGGGCGCGAGCTTATTGGAAAGTCGAAAACAAAAGATTATTTAAAGAAATTATTAATTTACTGGAAGTAAACGAACAAAATACATTCCGGCGTAATAAAAAAATGAAATTAGCATTTACACTGATATAATACACTTATAAATGTATCAGTACTACACACATGTATTTTATAATTAATTTGACAATACTGAGTTAAGGAACGTTTAAGTGACCCCCATGAGCTTATCATAAATAAAATTATATTCAAAAATTAACACTTATCTTAATAATTTATCCGGTTTATAAATAATCCCTTAACTGTCGATTAAAAGTTACACGATTCGCTTCTCAATGTCTCCGTTTTCCCCATAGGTATACGTATGTGATGTTTTAGGGAAGGGGTGGTTAGAAAAGAAATAAATAAAGAAATCTCCTGATGTAAGTAAACCCTTCGCAAACACTGTCAAGGTCCTTTTATTGCATTCCAAAACCTTCGGAAAAATTTTAAAGATAGCAGTGCACAGAAATATTGTACTTTAGAAAGACGTATATATACGCCTGGGGTATTTAACGCAATGATTGGGCAAGACGTATATGTACTCCAGTGGCGCTTAAGGGGTTAAAGTCGTATTGTTCCTTTAGCTTAAGAATATAGTATTATTGAATTCAATGCATTGTTGTTTGTATGGAGGGACAGGGGGCGCGATGACAATTATGATTGAATATTGGGTCGCGCTAATATTAAAAGTTTGAGAAACACTGATCTACAGGCATCAAAGCAAATTATCTCCGTCTGAGAGACGAATATTCCGGTCAGAGGCTCTAGCGAAATTAATGTAGAGTTGGTCGTTAGGCTGCTATTGAAGTTAGATTATCAGAACCAATGCCTAAAGCCCTCATTGTTCAGAAGGATCCGAGTCAAAATTATACCGGTCAAGCCCGAACTAGTGCTATTAAATCAGATCTTCGATGAAAAATAAGGGATCCCCACAATTGTTTGTTACACATAATTAGGATAAGTCGTAAATTGACCGTTCCCTCATTTTATGATATATCTCTTGATATTAATTTGGAAGATTAATAAATCTATTGACTTTACTCAAACTCAGTGGCACAATAGCACATTAGGGCCAGGGTCCACTGTGCCGATCCCATGATACGTGACCATTGGGCACTGAAATGAATGAGCAGAATTCCCGATCCGGTGGTCAGTATGAAGCGAAACCCCCTATGTTTTAGTTCCCAAGCAAGTTTGGTACTCATTTATCGACCCACTGAAGTGATATAAGGCTTAGTCGACCTTGCCCAGCCGGAGGAAGTAACCCAGATCTGTGGTGTGGAAATGCGACATGCTACCACTCGACCATTTCGGCCTTCATTGATTTTATTACAATGGCTTATTATTAGGTGTATCTTATTTCACCCGCGACCACATAGTCACGACAACTACATCATTTGAACCACGTATCAGGAAGCTTAAAGAAGTTTTAAAACCTTTTTAACTAATCATGTGTCACTTTATGTTGTTTATACAGCAGTAGAAGAAATAAATTAAACTTTTTCCATCATAAAATAGGTAAATGATTCTCAAACCTTAGGATTAAGTTTCTGTATTGATTTCATTTTTGAACATTGATTACCCTTTTATTTGTGAAAACTACAGCACCATGAAAGAATTATGCAAATTAGAAGAAACGCAAAACTAGTCAAGATATGCAAATGACGAGAATTACAAAGCAAACCTGCGTGTACAAACCGAAAAAAACCCCTTGAAACTCTCGAATAAATTGAGTTTAAAAGGCAGTAAAAAGATGCGTTTTAATTTGAAAATTAACTTTGAATTGTCAATATTATACGTTAGTGCTTCTCAAACTTCCAATATTTGTGATCCAATATTCAATCATAATTTTTATTGCTTTTTCCCCTCCATACAAATAACAATGCACTGAGTTCAATAATACTGTACTTTGAACCTAAAGCTACAGCATGGCCTTTACCTCTTAAGTGCCACAACGTGTATATATGTCTCGCTCAATCAGTGTGTTAAATGCCCGGACGTATACATAAATCTCACTCAACTGGTACGTTGAATTCCCCGGACGTATATATACGTCTTTCCGAAGTACGATCTTTTCTGTGCACTGCTATCCATAGAATTATTTAGAAGGCTTTGAAATGTAATAAAAGTTTTTTGACAGCTTTTGTGAATGATTTTCTTTTGTTTTTGACTTTTCAATATGCTCACGCCTCCCTGGGAGGGTGCGCCCTACAGTTTGAGAAACGCTGTTATACGTTTAAAAATATATTGTGTCAAACCAGCAATTCAGAAATTCCAACGGAATTGCATGGTCTGTCTGCGAGAGGGTGGACCTCCGTATCATGAAATCTGATCTCCCACTAACATAATACTACAACAAAGAAGTGTGTCTGAAAAATACGGTTTTTGGAGAATTAGTTGATCTCCATTCAAAAACGCTGGCCCTGGACCACTCAATATGATGTCATCAGGGAACGACATAAACACGTTGCTTAAAAACTGTAGAGCTGCCTCTCCTGCGTGGGCAAAACTCTGGAGAACTTCTGCATGTATTTCTACAAGTCTACAGGTCAGAACGCCTATATCTTCAACAGTTTATCGACGTATGCTACCTTACTGGATATCTAAAAGGGTTTCTTTAACACAAAATTTCCTTGACTGTGCACCACCGACACGCCACTGGATACAATGCATTCAAAAACACATCCCATAGCATGTCGGGTGAGAATCAATCGTCTCATCAAGCGAGTGGCCGTGGTAGCTGAGTGTTATAGGTATCGGATCGTGGCTGGCTTTATCACGAGTTCGAGCTCAGTACCACTAAATACCCGTCATGTAGGCCGCGATGCATGTTAAATCTATCGAGAGCTCAAACGTCCTCCCGTTGCTGTGGTGTGGTAGTTAGGAGACGGGGGGCCATCTCAGGTGTCATTCTCGTCACTTGACCATGGTTCAAAATTATGAGGTCCGTCACCAAAAGCCCTCGTGTAGCTGAACAGTGCAACGTTAATATTCACTCCCTCAGTATCATCAACCGATTCTCAAAACAATAGTTAATACAACAATTGCCCTGTACACTCGCCAGAAGATGAAAGACCTGACCTTATTCAGCGTCAAAATAAACGAACGCCTGGAGTTTTGATCTGAGGTACTATTCAATATCATAAAAAAATTCCAAATTGTGGAGACACTGAACTGCAGGTATTGCATCAAAGTAGTTGTGGAACATATCTTATCCGTAATTAATCATCAAAGCTATATTTCAACAAGAAACTGACAGTCACTTTTTGCTTAGAATGCATGTCTTCTTTAGTGTACGACAGATTTCATTTATTCCATGGCCTGCAGGTTCCCTTGATATGTCACTCATTGAGAATTAATGCCGATTGGTCACTACCTTTTACCAATTCTCTAACAGCATGGATAGAATCAGATAAAAGCCATTTGAAATGTCATTGACCGGAATGACTTTTAAAATCCATATGATTCGTTGCAATGACATGTACTGGCTCTCATGATGGCTGCGTCATTATTATTTCTGGCATTCCCTGTTATTTAGCTACTGTATAAATTTCCTTATTAATTCAAAGTACTATAAAGAAAATATGGAATACAAAATTCGCGTTCATATCTAATAATTCTTTAAGTGTTGCAGTTCTCTTACAAGCATCAGTGTAATTAGCCTCTTGCACTCGCGTTACATATATAAATATGTATGTATATATGGTTAATATTCTCTACTATAAAGGGATGAATCATTAAGATATCCGACTGGGTTAAAATCATCACTTTCATAAAAAAAATTAATTTTTATTTTATAGTCTTTTTTTGTAGCCTGTTTAATAAGCTTTCTAAAACTATCGTACTTTTAATTCTGAGTCAGCTAGAAAAAAAGTTATAGCTGTTTTTGTTTGAGGTAGTAAGCCCAAATCAAAACCGGAAGTGTGAGTTTTAGGTTGATTTTCACCGGGGAATTGAGATTTTTATTCATTTAAAATATTTTAACGAATTCTTTTTATCTTTAGTAAACTTTATTTCACTTTATAAATGTTTCAATATATATAAGATGCTTTAAAATAGGCAACAGTTAACTGATTGCAAAGTTGGTTTTAATTTAAACGAGTTGCTATCTTTTTATCATTTGTGTTCAAAACTATATATCTTTATAACTTTTTATTAGTACTTTTATGTAGAGTTATAGTTATTTTAATTAAATTAAAGTTGTCTTACCAAAAACAAGATCAATGAGGCCAAAAAAGAAAAGATTTCCAGAGAAATCGTTGGAGAAACGTCGATAGAAATTTCAACGGTTCTTCCATATTCATTCATTAATTCTATTAAAAAGACTTATAAGGAACTTTGCGATCAAAATCTCCTAAACAAATGTCTTCACGGGAAATCTCAGAACTGCAATGATAGTTTTAACAATGTCGTGTGGAGTATAAACCCGAAAGACAACTTTGTTGAGCAACAAACACTCCGTTTAAGGAATTATATCGCAAGAGGTACTTCTTAATTATGAGTTTGCTGGTCAACTACCTCTACTTCAAAAGTTAGGAATGAAATTATGTTCTGAAATGAAAGGATATTTTTGGTATCTCGACATAACGAAAATTGTTGATTCTACGAGACATTCTAAGCCAAATAAGAAACTGTCTCGTAAAGAAAGAAGGGTCCTTCAAAACTGTAAAAGTTTGAAGCATTAGGTTCAGAAAGGCACAACATACAAATCTGGAGAGTTTTAAAACCTTCCTAAATCATTAAAAAGTTTTATTGCAAATATAAACCTTATTTTACATTTTGTGAAGAATGTTATTTTTGAACATAATGGTTAACGGTAAGAGTGATATCTCTTAAAGTAAATGAAATATTCTTATGAAATTTTTCGAGCTTGCTCTTTGTATTATAATGAATGCTTTCTGCTAAAACCTAAGGGTAATTTTTCAATTAAGGTATTTTTCCATGTAATTTTATATATAAAAAAAGTTTTAGAAAATCCTGGGTTTTTTCATCTCGAACACCTGTATTTCGTAATTTTACAGTAGAATTTGAGCTTTTTTAGTATAAAGCATAGTTAAACGTTAAAGAATTGTATTCCTGCAAACATTTTATTTTTGTGATATATATTTTTTCAGAGTTATTTGCAAAAGAACAATTTTTTGTAATAGTTAGGTAGAAATTTCTCAATATTTTGAAAAATAGGCTTTCAAAAAATTCTTCCTGCTTTATGTTCATAGAGAGAGAGAGTTTTTCAACATACTTAATTAAAAATTAACTACTAAATGATTATTTAAGTTATATTTTAGAAAATTGTCTCCGAACCCTGTCGGATACCTTAACAATTCCTATAGCTGAAGCATACAAAACAAAAACTGTAATATGAAGCAGATATTTGAATTTAGAAAGATATATTAGAAATTATAAAAACAGAAGAAAATAATTACACACATATATGGATGCTGCAGTATTATAAACATTGCTGCTTTAAGACAGCTCTTATGTATAAAATAATTTATACAAAAGGGGGTTTAACCCTCTGACTGGATGACCCACTAATTGAATTTCACTTCGAAAGCGATCTCATTTTTTTAAGCTAGCTACTCCGAAAATGCTCCGATAAATTTCGCGAACTGCTTCAAAAACGAATGGCTTTTTAGTGCTTTCCCCTTTTAACGCCGCAGGAGGTCCCGATTGGTTTTGCAAGAGAAGATTTTATGGCTTTTCGATCTCTGTGTTCTTCGAAACGGGAGGTTTCTCATTCACAGCTGTGGCCTAGGGCGAGGATTGTGAAATGGACATTTTCTACACTTCACGGCCAACAGAGAGTTCACCCAATTTATTGCAAATATATATTTCATATATTTGGAAAACTTGCTCAATTTCTGATCTAAAAACCAATTAGGTTTTAAGAAATTTTAATTTTCTGAGTTTTGATTTTAAATTCGGTTTCATTTTAAAGCATTTTTGCATTCCTAGATTGAATTAATTAAAAATATTTTTAACACAATCCAATATTTCGTGTGAAACGGCAATTAACTACAATTTTAGTTTCTAAAATCATTTCTGTTTGCTCATGTTTTTAAGTTTTTGGGTTTTCTCACATTTACTTAATTAAGATTGATTTAAAGACCAATATATTTTTTGACACATAGTTTATATAATTTAAAAGCTCTTTACTTTGTTTTCATTATTTTTTTTCCTTTTGAAAAATGCCATGACCAAAATGTACGCAGGCTACTGTGATAAATAATACTTGAATGGGATGGAATATGACTGAAAAAGGTAAATCTAAAATTCAGCTTTTTCAGGTAATATTACAATTAGACTACAGAATACAAATGTTGCAGAATGAACTAAATATTTCCCTGATGTACCACAAACTACATTATAATAAATCTATTGTAGTTCTATATTGCAGTATTTGAAAGTCATGCTACAAAAACTTAAACTTGCTTAACTACTACGATGGGGAACTGAGAAAAAAATAGATATTGCTTACAAACTTGGTGATTTCTGGATTACGTTTGTATAACTACTAATTTCTATATAAATATTTTGCATTTAAAACTCTTGTGAATATATAAGATTCTGATAAAAGAGAATAATTGATCAAATTAACAGTTGTTATCAATGTTATGTCTTAGAATATTTTGAATTAAAAAAGAAATTTCAGTCATATTTATTTCAAGTAGAATTTTCATGTAGAGCAGAATTTGGATAGTAACAGATTGAAAAATTAAAGCTTTACAGGCAATGGAATTTTTTTTATGCCTTTACAAATTTTAAATATATTTTTCTCAGATTTTTAATTTTGAAGATGTGAGTGTTTTCTAATCCCTAAGGCGTTTTTCCTGTTCAAGATAGAGTCTTGAAATATCTTGTAAATGTTCCCTTACATATGTTCTATAAAAGTTCATATGGATTTAGGTCTGAGAGCTCTAGTTATTTTTTAAAAAAATCTTAATGTTAATATTTAAAAAAAGTTGGGTTTTTTCCAGGTTTAGCCATAAAAATAATTATTAAAATTCAACAAAGAGATATGTTTTAAATTTTATACTTTTTTGTTTCCAATAATCTAAGAAATATTAATCACTTACAATAATTAAATATTTTTAATAATTTAACGTTTTAGAAAAGTTTTAAAAATTTCAAAACTGTTCAATGCTTTAAAATTGTGAAATAATGGCTTGTCAAACTAACCTATTATTTTCAGAATCAATATAATAGTACAATTTGAATATAAAACAAAAATTAATTTTACTGTGACAAACTGTTTACGACTTCTACTCATATTGTAAAAAGAATGAAAGATAAATATATAACATAGTGGCAGTCAAAAACACATTCATAACATGTTAAAATCCTGTCCCGATACAAATTTCAATGCATTTTCCAAACTGTAGCTAAAAACAATTATATGTTTATTAGGACATAAATTATTTATATTTAGATATATTTTTTCTTATTAAGTACATAATGAATAAAGGCAAGATAATTTGTAAAATCCTGAAAGATTTTAATGAAGAAAAAAGCCAGACATAATTTTAGATAGTTAGAAATTTAATTATATAATACACAAATATGCATGTTTTAAAAGAAATAAGTTGGCTAAGAAAATGAAATTTACTAAAAATTTCCTGAATAAAGTAAATCAGATTTCATCCTCAAATACATATAATTGTAAGAAAAGCTTTTATTCAATTTACAATTAGTTACAAAAACCTTTAATAAAAAATAATTTTATTTGGTATAAATTGCAAAAAATATCAAAAAAGTATGAGAAAGACACATACATGTCGTTTACAGAAATGTCACAGTGTGATATTTTTCGAAACACGGCACTGCACACAGTCTTTACCTTGAAAACGAGTTTTTGATGTTTAACGACTAAATCGTAAATATAAGAAACAACAGTCAAATATCTCGAGTGCAGACTGCGCTCACTGATATTTGAGTGAGAAAATTAAAGCAGCATAAAATGCGACCTTGTTTAAATTATATCTAATGTGCATATTTGGAACTGTTTAGCGTACTCGAATTAACTCAAGTGCACACGTCAAGGGTTTATATTGCATTCTAAGTCAACACGGTGGCTACTGACGAGCAACTACGTAATTTTGAACCGCGGTAAAGTGACGAGGACGATACCTGAGCTGATAACTCCCCTTCCAAACTTCCACATCACACCAACGTGAGGACTTTTGACGTCGACGTGTTTAACGTGCATCAGCTCCTCTTCAACGCTAAACTTTTGTGGTACCAGGGCTCGAACACTGGACACGAGTTCATAACCACGACCATCAGGCTACCGTGGCCGCAAAAGAAAATAGCAAGTTTGAAAGAAATGTAACGGAGAAGTATATTTGAAAAAATAACTCCAAAACTTAACGAAAAACCAAAATATCAAAATTTATTTTAGGAATAATAGTGAATATAACTTCGTACACCTAAAACCACTTTACGCAGTGTATTTTGAAAGTGAACGTTTCCCCTTTTAGAGAAACTTACTGTAATTATGTCAAATTCCTTTCATTTTGCTCTAAGGGGATCCCCGAAACAACGTAATTTATTTGAAACACAAAATTACTTATGGTTGAATCTAATACAATTCCCTACAAAATGAATGAAAACCGTTTTTTATCATATAAATTGTGTTTGAATAGGAGATGGTTAGTTAATAAGAACATTTAAAACGTGTCGGCAATCTGTGGACCTGTGGCACATGGTACAATTCTTAGTGGCACTCAGCACTACTCTACAAATTTGTCAATTCTTGAGTGGATGGAAGTTGATAATAGACCTTATTTGACAAACATCTTCTGAGTTATGGACGTTTATGGAACTACAAAATAATCTGAAAGATAATTCTAAGCATAAATTTACAGCTATTTTGTAAATAATTGAGTGTTATTGCTAAAGGATTTAATTGTTGAAAAAAGAAAATTGCATGTACACTGCTTTCCACTTATGTGATTCAGCATATCAAAATAAAAAATCTTTCCTAATATGAAAAATATTTCGACTCCGCAAAGAAATTGTTTAACAACTGAATGCTCAGAATCGTGTCATGCATTATACCCCTGGTTTTGCGATATGAAAGAAGAGTCGTGAAAGAGTTAAGTCGCACATAAATTTTTTTTTTTTATTTAACTATAAAGAAGGGAATCATTTATATTTCACTTTGTCTATTTCTTATTTAAGTAAATATGTTGGAAACATACATTTTTAATTTTTTTTTATCTTTGTTGAAGAAATAGTAACATTTTATATTGTTTATTTTTATGTTGATAAATGTATTTTATTGATCCATAATTAATATAAAATAAAACTGTAAATCTAAATTATTTACCTCTATTCTTTAAATCTGCAAATATTACCGTAAGAATCGAAGGATTTCAAAAATTTCCTACTATGTGGCACGCTGAATGATACTGAGAGTTTGGTTTGGCACGTCTTAGCTACACAGTTGCCGCCCCTGATTTAAAATGTTGGATAAGATAACCATTATATTATTAAAATTTTATAAATATACAAAAGGAGAGTATTTTGTCAATACATGTTTTAAAAGGTGTAAAGTTTACGAGAACGAAATATAAAATTGCGTTAAAATTATTGGTACTCTATAAACCGTACTTTTATATATATATATATATATATATATATATATATATATATATATATATATATATATATATATATATATATATATATATAAATATATATATATATATATATATATATTATATATATAAATATATATATATATATATATATATATATATATATATATATATATATATATATATATATATATATATATATATATATATATATATATATATATATATATATATATATATATATATATATATAAGAAGTACGTCGATAGAGTACCGTAGTTACTGCCAACTCCTGACAATGAATTGAAAATTAAGTTCACAATTCATTGTTATTAAAATATATAAAATTTTACATGACTTATTTTTGTATTTGTTATTTTTATATTCCTTACTGAAAGCAACAAATGGGAGTTCATTACCTGCCAAAACTGCAGAGGCCGGGTTGTTTACTCCACAAGCTCCTACCTTATGCTTACTCTGCCCTACTAAGTAAAAATGCCGTCTTCTGCTCGTCAAGATCATTGTAACGTCGTCAGATGGTAGCTTGAAAATAATACATCACAGCAAGGTTGTGGGAGTAAAAAATACTTTTATTTTTTTTTTTTTTTTCTCCAATAGGAAAAATTGATTTAAGTTAGATAAAGAAGTTGATAATTTCCATGCCAAGCCAGTATGGAGACCCCGTTTTGGGGTCGCTCACTCCACAGCTTGTCTCCGTCCAGTCCGCAAGGCGTTTTTACTCATTCGCGTTTCGGATTCCTGGTCAGCATCACCGAGCAAAACTCTTGAATTCGCCTCTCCGCTTCATCAACCGATCAGCCCTTCTCTTTTCCGAGCTCTTTTTTCTTCTTTTTCACGTTTTCTTTTTTTCTCCGGTCCCTCCCCCCGTCTCCTGAAAAAGAACCCTTTTAAACACCAGGGGTGTGTTCACAACACGCCCCTCGCTCCTTCTTATTCGCAGGTCACCAAAGTCTCTCTTGACATCCTCCTTCTTCCTATTGGCGCATAACACGCCAAAACACACCCGAGCTGTCTGGCCCAAGGCGCCATAGTTCCTTGTCCACATCTGGACACACTTGTCCATCACGCCACCTGTTTCTAGTATTCCATTCACAAAACCCTAGAAAAGATGACATAATTATTTTGAGATACGCTTTGCCTATTGTCAAAGGGGTACCGAAGTCCATTATGGCGACCCGTCTGCCGCCTCCACTCGCTGAGTTCAGACAATAAACAATGGCCCCATGGCCACGTGCACTGGTCACTCCCCAGCTGGTTGATCACAACAATCCAGGGGCAATCGATGGGTGTCGTTCTTGTCCTTGACCAGCTGGTGAAACCATAAAACCTATTGTGAATCGGAAGATGGGAATTCACTCCCATCGAAATGTCACAACTGACTCCTTCCCCCTAAAAAAGGTCCATTACACGGGACTGCTCTGGTCCTAGTTGGATTCAGTTCTTGGAAATCACACACATAAAGATCGTCCCATCAATGAGATTGATCAGGGCAGCAATCCCGGTATTAAACACAATCAAAAAATAACATAATACATGAATCAAAATTTCAAAAAAAATGTACACTTTACACAATTAGATCTTAAAATCCGAATCTGAGATTCTTTTTTTCAAAGTTACATTTCACCTTTAAATTATAATTTTTAAACAAAATGCGTCAAATGCCAATCTCTTACTAACCATCTACACTTAATCGCGCATGACTACAGAAGTAAACATCTGTTGGCCTACGGTTGACTAAGAGACATCAGAGATTTTCACTAAAATCTATTTTCTTCCACAATGTACACAGATACACATACACACATATAAATAAAACAGTAATTTAAATATATATAATAATTAATAGAAAAATCTACAAACTACTTATTCCAACGTTGTTTCCAACGATATTAAATAAACAAAATAAACATTCATAAATTCCAAGCTTTGCAAAAAACATTAAAAACCAAATTTTTAAATTAAGAAGTTTAAACTAAAACTTTTAAAGTTTAATTAAATTATGGCTATCAGCAAGCATTATCACAACCATCATAACAGGTTATTCACAATTCATGGTATTGTCTTCCATTACGTTAGTTATTGAGGAAACATTTTAATTGGGAATATAATTAACAAGCCTCAGTAGCTCCTGCAATGAATTTTCACTATATCTACATTATATCTACACGGAACAAACTTGCCCATGGCTCTAATTTACCTTTAGTCGGTCCGACTTCCGACCCAACCCTACTCAACCATTTTAACACAAAGTCTATTTTCTTTACACGGTTTTTCCAAATTTCCATCAGAATGTCTATATCGACCATTCGCGGTACTTCAATCGGCTCTAACAACCTCAAAATCCGAGTCAAATTACATTCATCAAAAGCACAAAGAAACTTAAACCTCGATTTTTTAATAATGTACATGCCAACTGGCATAACGCATGTGGTGTGCTTCGGATAATTCATCAGTAGTGAACGACGAAAATACCACTTCCATAAATCCAATACAGTCACCCACGATGCCGCGTTGATCTTTTCTTCCAAACTTTCCCTTCTTAAAAAAAAAATAAATCTCGGCTCGCGTCACCTGGTTCAAAAATTCCCATACTTTATACATTTGATACGCGGGTACGGGTATCGATTCACTCTCCCTAACCAAACAACGGGCAGAGTACGGTTTGACTCCCCCATCTCGTTCACACCTAAATCTAAAAGATACTCTGTATCTTCTCGTAGTGAATTAATTAACATCTGGGATGAACAACAAGTTTTAATTCTAAATGGCTTTCCCGTAACCAAATTAATATCCTTCTGCCTTAAAACAATCGTCCCAGACTCTGGTAGAAATCTTTCTTTCTTTTTAGCGTTAATCATCCTTAAGTAGCTACTTCGATCAGGCGGTAATTTAAAATACAATTGACTTTTCCTTAAATTACCCTGAAAACCAAAATCCATAAATAGCTTTACCGAATAGAGAGTTTCGGAATCTATTCTTTCTGAGCTATTCTCCATAACCAAATTTGCCAATCCCGGCTTTCTACGGTACAATTTTATTAAATTAAAACGATAAATGGTACTGCGATCTCTTTTTCCGGGTAAATCTATCTCGAAAGTAAATTCTGAACCGATGTTAGACCTATTGTCCGTCGCTAAACTATCCTTATAAATCTCCCTTGGTTCTGAGAGAGGCAATCGCATTGCTAACCCGTCTTCCAAGTATTTCCGCACATCTGCTTTACACGTGTTTTCTTTCCCCCTTTGACTGCCCTGCTATCAGCTATGGTATGATTTCGAAAACTTTCCTGATTCACTGTTATCTGCTTTTCACAACCCACTAACGTCCCAAGGGTATATTTTTCCTCGCAGCTATTCTCACAAATCAATCCTTCAGGGTTCGCCACTCCCTTATCTCTTTTCAATTCAAAAGAGCCATCTCCGATATTATCCAGATTTATTACCCGCTGTGCACCCATCGCCACAGTTTTGACCCTTCCTTCACATACACCTACTTTCATTTCCACATCACAATCACTACTCCTATTCACGTTGAATTCTTTCCTTCCTACTTCAGATGGGTGGGAAACGTTCGTACATCTCACTGGAGGGTCACAATTCTCCTTTTCAAAATCACAAGACGTGGCGTTCTCCACGCTTTTATTAACTACCGGGTTATTTACAGGCCTACACTTATTAACCGATTCACTAACTTCTGTGGTACGATTTTCTGACAAAATACAAACATTTGCGAGATCGTTAATCCTATTCCCTGCCTTCAATTTATTTTCATTTAACTTATTTCTGAGTTGAATTCTCAATCTTTCTAACTCACGTTCCCTAGCTAGTCTACATTCTTCGTATTCCTTAATTTCCTGTTTTTCACGTTCTTCTTCCAAAATACCCTCCAACAAACATTTAACTGACTCTTCGTCATAGTATTTACTCTGACAAATTCTATTCTTAATTTCTGATTTGGTTAGAGTACTATTGACCTCGACTCCCAAATCTATCGCAACCTCTAACAATACTTCTTTTGTTTGCTTTAAAAGAAACGTCATCATGCTTTAATAAATACAACACTAAATCCAATCTCAATTGTCTCTAAAACAATTCAAATATCCAACATAAATCAACACTACACTATACACTATACTTAGTTGTACTACACAAACTTATACAACTACCCGGCGTAACTAACCGTACACTAAACCTAGACTTTAATTATACTTCACAAAATTATACTCATAACTAGCATAACTAACAGTACCCTAGACTGAGACTTAATTATATTTCACAAAATAATAAAAATACTCAGAGTAACCTGACAATACACTACGCAAAAACTGTGCTAACGAAACAAGTATACTACTGTATACTACGACCTAACTCAATAAGCAAACACACATACAAACATAGCACATCAATACACTTCAAACAAACTTAATAATTTCTGTAGTCTCTCAGTCTAGACTTTTAACTTTATCTAGCATTACTTTTCTTACAAGATTTTACATAAACTAGAAATAATGTATTGCTGCCCCGATACGATACTCAAAGAAAAAGACTGACCTTAACATTGCAGGTGGAAGCACTGGAAACATCTTCCTCATCCTTCTCCGGGAAAAAACGGAAGGCAGGCACTTCGCGGGCACTCTTCACAAGCAGGAAAACACAGGAATTCCGGGAAACCTTTCAGGTGGGCACGCTTCCTTAACTCACGGGCACGAGCAATTCACTCCGGTCACTTCTTGTTGCATGCAATTCGATGGGACACATTTCTTTCACAAATTGTGCGAGAATCAGGCGGGCATAACTCCATACGGCTGGCGTTTATTTTTTTCTTCTCAATAAAGGGTTCGAGGCATCTATTCACCGAAATGCCTATCCCACCAAGCTGCCACCAAATTAGATCTTACTGTAACGTCCTCAGATGGTAGCGTGAAAATAATACATCACAGCAAGGTTGTGGGAGTAAAAAAATACTTTTAATTTTTTTCTCCAATAGGAAAATTGATTTAAGTTAGATTAAGAAGTTGATAACTTCCATGCCAAGCCAGTATGGAGACCCCGTTTTGGGGTCGCTCACTCCACAGCTTGTCTCCGTCCAGTCCGCAAGGCGTTTTTACTCATTCGCGTTTCGGATTCCTGGTCAGCATCACCGAGCAAAACTCTGGAATTCTCCTCTCCGCTTCATCAACCGATCAGCCCTTCTCTTTTCCGAGCTCTTTTTTCTTCTTTTTCACGTTCTCTTTTTTCTCCGGTCCCTCCCCCCCCCCGTCTCCTGAAAAAGAACCCTTTTAAACACCAGGGGTGTGTTCACAACACGCCCCTCGCTCCTTCTTATTCGCAGGTCACCAAAGTCTCTCTTGACATCCTCCTTCTTCCTATTGGCGCATAACACGCCAAAACACACCCGAGCTGTCTGGCCCAAGGCGCCATAGTTCCTTGTCCACATCTGGACACACTTGTCCATCACGCCACCTGTTTCTAGTATTCCATTCACAAAACCCTAGAAAAGATGACATGATTATTTTGAGATACGCTTTGCCTATTATCAAAGAGGCGCCGAAGTCCATTATGGCGACCCGTCTGCCGCCTCCACTCCCTGAGTTCAGACAATAAACAATGGCCCCATGGCCACGTGCACTGGTCACTCCCCAGCTGGTTGATCACAACAATCCAGGGACAATCGATGGGTGTCGTTCTTGTCCTTGACCAGCTGGTGAAACCATAAAACCTATTGTGAATCGGAAGATGGGAGTTCACTCCCATCGAAGATGTCACATCATGGAATTGCAGATATTGTTTTCCATATATTTTAAATATTAGTTTTCTAACTTCTACATCAGCCTTTTAATAGTCTACACTCCTGCAAAGAAGTCTGAATTCAAAACTATAAAATCTTATTATTCCCAACAATGTCATTTATACCTTTATTTTTTATAATCTATGAATGCGTTAAACTATTAATTTGTTATCGCGACTATATTTAATATTAAATGCGAGAAAAAAACGAATAAGTTTCAGACTGAAACTTAAATTGAACTTTTCAAAAATTGTCATCGATATTCTCATAACTTTTACATATTGTCATTTTAGCATATCACACATCTATCTTCTATGCAAAAATCTATTATAAGTTCATCAATTGTTTCAGCATATTTTTACTCATAACATGCAGTTTTCAACCACATTTTGAGGCTTGGGTAGCTTAATGGTCAAAGTAACGGACTCGTAGCTGGCGTGTCATGAATTCGACCCCAGCACCACTGAAGATCCGCCGTGTAAGGGCGCGATGCTCAAGCGTCATCCTCGTCACTTGGCCATGGTTTAAAATTACGAGGTCCGTCGCCAAGTGAGTGAATATTAACGTCACACTGTTCAGCTACACGAGGGCTTTTAGTGATGGACCTTGTAATTTTGAAAAATGGTCAAATGACGAGGGCGACACCTGAGCTGGCACAGCCTCTCCTAACTACCACACCACACCAACGAGAGGACATTTCAGCTCTCGATAGATTTAACGTGCATCGCTGCCCTACACGGCGGGTCTTTTGTGGCACTGGACTCGAACTCGAGACATGCCAACCATGATTCGATACCCCGGCCACAGGACCGTCGCCAAAAGCCCTCAAGAATTTGAGTAGAGAAGAGAGAGAGTGCGACTTTAATATATCCCCTCACTTAATTAAATTATATGAAATTTAAGGAATACTTGAAAAAATATTAGAAGTCGAATATATATATATATATATATGTATATATATATTAAAAAATTAATCTAATGATAATTTTAAATATCCAAAGAATTATTAGTATTTATGGTAAATATATGTTTTTCAACTGAGTATGTGAGACACGTATAAATATCTTTTTCGAAATTCCAATGCAGAATTTTAGTGGAGCTAATACAAAATTCCTAGTTTTGCATGGTTAAGATTATAAAAATGTCCAAATTTTAATAACCTTTTCTTCAGTCAACCACTAATGGAACATGAATGATGAGGGATTATGCATAAATATATATTTTTTAACTTCAATTTAAAAATGATCTTTATATTTATTTATATGCGCAAATGTTAACTCTAAATTTGTCCAGATGCTTTTAAATACTCTTTATTTGAAGATTCAAGTTAAAAAATATAAACTTGAACTTAAAATTCTCTTTGAATGAAATTAATGTTCAGACATTCAAAATTCAAATATAATTTGTTATCTGAACAATACAAAACAAGGGATTCTATGTAAGATGCCCTGAATATCTGGCTTTAAAATTATGAAAAACTAAAAGATTTAAATTGGGTTTTTTTTAACAATACATATAAATTTTTTGCAAATAATGTAATACAGAAGCTTAAAAATTATTCATGTTTAGAAGTGTCCGAAATTTTAAAAGATTTTAAATTTTGAACCTTTTTTTTTTATTTTTTGACACATAACAAAATAATCATTTTTAAAAAAAATCCCTGAAGTATTGATTAAAATAAAAAAAATGAAACAGTAAATTATCCTCAATTTTTTAATATATAATTTGAATTTAAATACTACAGATATTTTTTAAAAACTTAGACATACATTATAAAAACTTAATTCCATTTGAGAATTTTAAGGTAAAGTAAAAAATTGAGAATTCTCAACTGGTTGACTTGCAATTTATTTCCATACACTTTAGGGTTTAAAGAAATTCTTCCCAGATTTTACGATTCCTAGGAAACCGGTCTCCCCGTGACCATAAAATTTCCCCTCAATGCCCATTGTGTCTCCCCGACCGTCTCTAATTATCTTTCAAGATCGTAAACCTTTAAAGGGGGAAAAGAATTCGGAAAAATACCACCTTACCGGTTTTGAACACATTACTTGAAGGGGAAAAAATCTGTTTGGTTCATTTTGGGTGAGTCCCCTGCCTTGGGAAAAATTCAGTGTGGTCCGTTTTCGAAGCCTCTCTGGTAGGGTGGAAAAAGCCGTGCTGTCCAATTGGAGGGTTAACATGTTTTTTGGTCAGCCAACCTTCCTCCTTGCTACATATACATACATATATGTACATTGAAGTTGGCATCGAGAACTTTTTTTATTCATCCAGCAATCGACACCGATCGACCCGAATTTTAACTGAATGGTATACTTATTTTCAGAACTGCTAAATAATCATTTTTTAGTTTGTGTTTTCGATTGGAACGTAAAGCGAGGGAGTTTATATACGAACACCATAAAATTTATTGAACTGGGATTTGAATTGTTATATTTGGAATGTATTTTCTGAGAAAAATTATTAGCTGTTTTATTTAAGACTCAAATATATTGGGAAAAATAAATGGTAAATGGTAAATAGCCCATTTTGTTTTAAATCAGTGCTTCTCAAAGTTTAAATATCCGTGACCTAATATTCAATCATAATTTTCATCGCGCCCTCCTCATACAATAACAGTGCATTGCTATACTTTGACAATAATGCTATACTTTGACGCTAAAACATAACCTCTTAAATGCCATCGGTGCGTATAAACGTCTCGCTCAGTCAAGACGTTAAATTCCCAAGACGTATATATACGTCTTTTTGCAGGATGAACTGCTATCCATAAGAGTATTCAGAAGGCTTTGGAATCCAATAAAAGGACCTTGACACTGCGAAGGTTTTACTTATTTCAGATTAATTGCTTCTTTATTCCTTCCCGCACAATACATCGCATACGCGCCCCTAGTATAAGTTGAAAAGAGTTGGCAATGGGATAACTTTTAATGGGCAGTTAAGGGATTAATTATAAACCGTACAAATTATTAAGATACGTGCTAATTTTTGTATATAATTTTATATATGACAAGCTCATGGGGTCACTGGTAGTTATTAAACTTGTTCTTAACTTCGTATTGTTAAATTAATTAGAAAATACATTGTGTAGCGCTGATTCATTTATAAGTGTAATACATCAATGTGAATGTGTATTTTTTTATGTCAGAAAGCATTTTGTTGGTTTACTTTCAGTAAATTAATAATTTTTTTTCAAATAGTCTTTTACTTATGACTTTTCAATATGCTCACGCCCCCTCGTAGAGTTGTCACCCCCCCCCAGGGGGCGCACCCCACAGCTTGAGAAACGCTGTTTTAAATAAACGATTATTTTTCTGACATATATACTTGCTTTTATTGCCTAATATATCTTTGAATTTGACCGGGAAATATACACATGCGTGCATAATCAAGAAGATGTAGTATTTTAGAACTGTAGTAATGTAGGTTTTAAGTTATTCTCATGAAGGAAATTAATAAATATTATCATACATAATGCTTCTTTTATAGTATCCGAAAACGTTGAAAATGACTAAATTCGATCAAGACAGATATTTTTGTTTTTTATTATATCGAATAGAATGATTTTTTGACATTACAAAACATACTTTGTTTTGTTTCTACGCTACTTAGAGACCAAGTTACTTACAATTTTATTAAGTTAGAAAAACCGGAAGTGGTCCTTTGATCTACCAGAAGTGGGCATTTAAATTCCTCAAAATCTAGCCTGGCGAGTCTGATAACTAAAAAAAGTTACAAATGTATTTCTCTAAAACTTTTTATACCTGATATTCATTCTTTTTTCTAGAGAATGTACTAAAATATTTCTTGCTGTATAAACACTTTTTAAGTTATAGCTTGTTATTTAAATAACGCTCTTATAAAAAATGTCCCATTTATTATAATATTTATTCGATCAGCTCTAAAATTTTCAAATTTTAATGAAATATTAAAATGTTAGTATACTTTCTAGATAAATGCATCTAATTTGTTTTGATAATAATTTTACTAATATAAGTTTATCACTTAATTCTCTAATTGCTTTGAAATGTTTCAAAATTCTTGCTAAAATTTCAATTACAATTGTAATGTTAGTAAAATTTAGGAAATTTATTTTAAATATTGTTAATTAAATATTTGTATTTATTGGTATTGAGTCCTAAAAAATCCTTTATTATTTTTAAATATGTTATTTTGTTAAAAAGGACTTTGAACGTGTTTGAATACCTTAAAAATATATTATACTATCGTATGTAAATTTTTATAACATAAAAGTATCTTTTATATTTTATATTATTCAATACAGCCATATGATATTCTTACAAAAACATGCTATGATTTAAGAACAAATACAAATAATACTTTCGTATAACTCGAGACTAACATCCGAAAATAAATAAATTTAATCTCAGGACATCTTTACTCGATGATATTCACATGAAAAATATATTTCCCGGTTTCAATGAAAATTCGTAGACGAGCCATATTAGTAAACCTGCATTCCTTAATCGAGCTTTTCTACGTTGTACCTAATAAATAATGCAGTTTTGTAAGGCATGAAATTCGCATTGTATAAAGCTATATCGTACTTTTCGATCATATAAATGTTTTATCTCTGAGATCTTTGTGCTATTTATATAGATATTTCTAACAGAAATATAATATAATATGTTTTAAAATTTTAAATATGCTGTCGTATGTAATTCAAAACAACCAATTCTGATATTCATGCATGGAATTCATGTTTCGAAAAATATCTACTACTGAATTATTAAACTATTTCATTTCATTTGTATCTTTGTGCAAAAAAGATTTTGAAAATAGATCGTATATATTTGAACAACTGAGCATACTCTTCCGCTGACCAATGCATAAGATTAAAATATATAATTTTGTGGTTGAAACAGTCTTCATGGATGTAAGAAGTTTTACAGTATTCATTACACAATTTCAGATAATTCTTTTATCTAAAAATATTTACCTTTTTCAATTGATTTTGTTTCATGCAAGAATAAACCACCTTAATACATATCTATGTATGTCTTACTGTATTGTTCCTAGTCAATTCCCTGATTACTCTTTCGGTATGCCCTGTATTTTATTGAAAGTGTATATTGGTATTTATATAACAGAATTTTTTTTAAATAAAAAGATGCTGCTGTGATTTTATTGAATAATTTCATCATTCAATAATTAATTAAACTAAACTCAGAGGCGCAAACTCCCACAAGAGCCAAGACATCTGTACCTATCTCAGTTTTTGTTACCTGGGGCGCTGAAATCCAAGAGCAGATGTTCCAGTCAGGTGGTCAGTCTAGCGTGATACGCTGACACTCAGCCACTGGGCTGCTTGATTATTAATTACTGAAGATTAAAAATCGCTTTTTTCTCTTGCATTAAATTAATTTATTAATTTTTAATTTTGCTTTGTATTAAATAACTTTTTTAAAAAAATTGATTAAGTATGCATAATTATATAATAAAGGATTTTTTCATATGTTATATTTGATAACTTGAAGAAAAACTTATTATTAATCCAGCACGTAAAATATTTGAAATGTATAATCAGCATTCACTTGTCACTCAGACATTTTATCAATGATTCTCATTTTCCGCTTGTTTAATTCATAATAAGAGGAAAATTAATAAATAAATCTTAAACAACACGAAATAAAACAGCTGTGTCATCGGACTTCCAAATTAGAAAACAAAACTAAATCAATAATCCCCTTTAATATCGTATTTTTGAAAATAAAATACGAATCGATGTCGTATTTCAAATAGACACATGACTGAGCTACTTTTAATTAATACTGGGATGAATTGATAATTAATACGCCGTAACACTCATTAAGTGCTTAAGTACTTCAAGTAGATTTGAATACATTTATTGTTAATGATTATATTCAAAGAAGTAAAATTCGGAGCTCTCACTAGGTATTATTAAAAGGAGTTATTATACATTTATAGCTATTGATTTCAGTTTTAAAAACACATCCGTGAAAGATTCAAAAGCTTGTTTTTGATTAAATAACTAAGCATAAATTATAACTAAGCATTACGTAATTTAAATCCTAAACTTACAGTCTAATTCTTTTTTATTTTAGTTTTAACTACAGTGAAAATCATTTAAAACAAAACTGAGGTGAATGAAATATTTTTTCGTGTTAAACGAATTTCATATTAAATGATATATTGCAATAAAAAAACATATATTAAAAAATTAAGTTTATTAGAGAACTTTTTATTTACATAGATACACAAATAGTACTCTAATTAACCTAATGCATTACATATGCAAGTACATGTAAATATTTTTTAAATAATTAGACTAATTGACATTTATATATATATATATATATATAAATCGAAGATACTTATACATACATATATAAGAATGCATAGTTATTTAAACATTGCCCTTGAAAAAAATGAATGAAATAAACAAATTCACCGATAAATGGGCACGAATTAACACCCGTGCGCAAAATTGTCTTAAAAGAAAACATAGTACATCCGAACAATTGGATTCTCTAGCCTATAATAAATTAGAAGTTTTCACTCCTATCGTGGGGCTATAAAAACACACACAAGCTTTTTTTTTATCTGTAATGGTTCCGGAATCTAGACAACCCTATTGATAATAGATTTCCGTAAAACACATTTTTAGCAGATATCTATTCAAGAAAAGACATATGTTACTTAAATTCCAAGTCTTAAGGTGTAAAAACTCTGAAACGGGAACTTTTGTTATTACCCCCCTTCCCTGCTACCCCCTTTGATTTCCTCAAAATTGTTTTTAAAAACTCCCTATTCCAAAATATCATGATTGCCTAGTTTCAAGTTTAATAGTTTAAAAATGAAATTTTTTTTATCCATAATGCCCTAATCAACCCCATTTGAAAGTCGATTTTCACAAAACTTATTTTTAAGTTCTAATAATACTTAAGTTTCTACTCAAACAAACATGGTTCCCAAATTTTAAATATGTATGTGTAAAAGTACAAAATCAGAAGTTTTTTTTCTACAGCACCCTCCTTACTCCCTTTGGGGGGCAATTTTCGAATAATCCATCCTTAATGGGTCTCTACTCAACAAAAGAAATATGATTACCGAATTTCATACCTGTAGGTCTAATAGTTTAGGAGATATATTGATGAATAGGTCACTTTTCCACTTTATTCGTAGATTTAAAAAACTATATACCTTGCATAAAATTGTCTGTTTGATAATTAATAAAATATGCATGCCTGGCTTTGAATGTTAATCAAATATAAAAAGGAATGGCACAGCATTGATTTAAATAATTATTTTATTCTCTTCTTGCAGCCCGAGAAAACAAGTAAATTCAAAGTTACTACATGTCATTAAGTATAAAGCGACATGTCTGAATTGAACAAGCCTTTGAATCTGATAACTATCAAACGCAAACTCATTGAGATAACCAAAGTTTCTGGATTGGAATGAATTTGAGTTACATCCCGTCCATTAAACAAAGTGAGTAATGGGCTTTATTGTGTCTGCATCAAATCCCGCCCAATTACAGGAAATCAATTGAATCCTTCAATTTATGCAACTGGGATTGCAAAGTTATTTCAATTTCTCCATACATATAATTCGTTTTAAGTTCTTCAAAATTAAATGAAATTATTTCACACACATAAATTATATTAGACGACTATCCACTCTATTTATGGTCAAATATATAAAATTTTGTAAAGTCTCAGAAGCGCGAATTAGGATAATTTTTTCAATAAATAATAAATTATTTTTTATACAGGAATTATAATTAAAAACAATTTATTTTACAATTTTATAGGTTAAACATGGTTGTGTGTAGTTGCATTAATTTCGGTCCCCTATCTTGTAAGGCAGTGTTTCTCAAACTGTGGGGCGTGATGACCTTACGAGGGGGCGCGAGCGTATCGAAAATAAAAGATTTAAAAAATAATTAATTTACTGGAATGAATTAAAACAAAATACTCTCAGACAAAATAAAAAATACACTTTTACTATGATATAAGTTATAGGCGATATTAAAGTCATCAAAAAAAAACTTCTTCAATACTTTATTAGCTATCTTTGATCCTATAACCGAATAAAAAATTCTTTATGTAAGTTGTTGTAATCCCATGGTGAGAGAGTTTTTATTACGTTTTCTTTTTTAAAACAAACATTCTACTCTTTCAGAGAAAAAACAGATCCCAGATCCAGAATCGAAAAAATTTAGGAACATAAAAGATTCATCACTGTCATTATTTTTTAAATACTGCACATTATAGCTGTAATTAGTTTGACCTTCTAAGTTATTGATACAGTTAGTTATGACCCCTCTCTTATGTGTTTATTTCTCATTTAAGGAAGTTATAAGTAATGTATTTCTCTGTTGCGCTTTTTTCCCTGCAAAATAGTTTTATGATATTTGGAAAATCACGGAGAGCACACACACTTTGATGGATTACTTGGCCAAGACTTAGACCAAGATGAGTATTTTCAAACATATAAAGCATAACAATTGTTTTTAGCAGTAGCATACATATTATCATAATGAATACACTTTTAACCCGGAAGTGGTCGCGCGGGACACACAGATCATGAAATTGTTAACTCTGGCAAAACTGTTTATTTGTTACCAAAGAAAAATTGAAAAGTCCTTGAAAGTAGGTAAGTAAACTTTCTCTTAATTAAATTATTCACTGTAATAACGATTTGTATCGTGTGCAATAAAATAATTATAAAAAAAAGGATTGGGGGGACTCAATAACCCCGCTCGTCCGTATCGAGTGCACGCCTGCTACCAGGTTAAAACATGTTGAAGTCTTTTTGCTTTAAATATTAAAAATAATACAATTATTCTTCATCGGAATTTTATATTATTGTTCATTATTTAACATCAATTATAAATGCTAATTCTGTGAGGCTTAAAATTAAAATTCGCTTAAAACTAATTATAATTAGAGCAATCATTTAAAAAAAACATTTTACATTTTTGTAATCAATGTTGCGCACTTGGCTTTACTCTGCTTACAATACAGCTATTATATCACGAATGTTTATTTTCTTATAAATGAACTCCTGCAAAGAGAGGGTACTTCGGCCGGTATACTTTTAATGTATCAGTGCTGCACAGAGTATTTTATAACTAATTATTTAATACTAAATTAAGAACAAGTTTAATAAGTATTAACGACTTCCATGGGCTTGTCTTGCAAAGCAAAGTTTTTGTAAGGATTGCTTATGATTAGAAATTGACCCTTTGAGTTCTTTTTCTATATTTAGCTGATATCTATATTTTGTCTTCTAAGCAGCCACCGCATTTTGCAATACGTTCAATTTAAAAATTAGAGAAAGGAAAAATAACATAATAATTATCCTATTACTTACTTAATTTATTTTTTTGCTTAAAAGTAGTATTCAAAATTTAATACTTATGTTATTAATTTGTATGGTTTATAATTAAGATCTCGTATTGTAGCTTTAGCGTCAAAGTGCATTATTATTGCATTTAGTGCATTATTAATGTATAAGGGTGGCGCGATAAGAATTGTGATTGAAAAGGGGGGGCGCCAGTTTTGAAAGTTTGAGAAACACTGTTGTGGGGTAACTTCGAAATTAAAAAGAAATGCCAAAATTAATTTTAAAAATGTATGCATTTCAAAAGAGATATTAAGTCCTTATTTTAATATACAACAATAATATAGTCTAATTTATGAGAACAGTATTAAGGAGCAGCTAAATAAGTAATACATTTTTCATGAGAACAGCATTGAACGTTACTTAATTCTTACAATTAGTTCACACTCTCCTTACATATATAAATATATCTTGTTCAAATTTTCAATTGTTTGTAAAATACTTTTTATTCATCCACTGAAGAGTTCAAATACATTTTTTTAAACTTGCAGTGAATTACACTTGACGTTAATACAATTTTTTCAAATATTATTTAATTATTTTTATTTTGGTTTTTCAATTTTAAATATTTATACAGCGTTATTTCTGACGAAGTTACAACTAGCTGCAACAGATGGTGCCGCTGTACTTGAAATATTTTTTTAACTTGAAGGGAAGGACACCATATTGATACAACTTTTGCAAATATAATTCATTAATTAAATTTAATTCACTGAAATAAAACTTTTCGTTGTTGATCTAATTAGGAATTGACTTTAATTTTTTTTATATTACTTGTGTGTGTGTGTGTGTGTTTTATTAAGGAACTGATATCAAAATATTAATATTTCTGCAGTTTACTTAGTTAAGGTATCCAAACACGTTAAGGGGTATACCCATGTGATGGGTTCAAAAAATCAATTTATTTTTTTTTATGAATTGCTTCCTTAACACGCTTAAAATACTGTGGTAAAGGGATTTTTTAAAATCCGAAGTAGTTTTAAAGAAGCAGATGTTAGAAGAGCAGCTGTTCGGAGTGTTATGTTAAGATTTTCATTGTTTTAAGTGGACTTGAAACTTTAAACGCGTTTTTCTCAAAACTGTGTTTTTCAAAATTTCCTCCATTATATCTCAAGAATGGCCTGACCGAATGACTTAATATTTATAGGGTAGACTCAGCACAAATATTCGAACCAAATAAACCACAATCATTCCACAATTCAAAATATTTCTATCTTTTTTTATAACAAAAACATAACAAAAAACCCATGAAATTCAAAATTTTTTCTTCGGGGATGTACTAGAAATCCAATTTTTGATATTTTCAATTGAGTTTACTTCATTCGGTGCCTTTAAACCTATAGATTAAAACACCGTTAATTTTTTTAAGCAAGCCAATCAGCCGGAATCGTATAAGAAGTGAGCGTACATTTTTTTGAGGCGGGTGTGTTCAGAGCACTATAACTCAAGTTCTATTCGATATTTTTAGCTAAACATTTACACACGTACTCTTAAGATACATATAAATAAATGATAAAAAAAACTCGATAAAAACTTCTATGGTTTTACTGGTCGTCAAAAAAAATATCCTAAAAATGCTTAAAAAACAGGCCTAAAACCAATTTCTCAATCAAAGTACACTTTTTATTATTATTAATGAATAAAGCAATCTTATTGGGCTTTGTATTATATTGTATTAATGTTAGATGGAGGTAGATCAAGGATAAATTACACAAAATTAGAGAAGCTGGAAGAGGTTCCTTATTTTATCATAGATAATTATTTAAATTGTAGAAAATCTATTATAGCGAGTGTCTGTAACTTAGAATATTATAAATGAATTAAGTAAATATTATAATGTATGAAACTTTGTGAACCCGTTATTCATATCATTTTCTGCAGAACGTTCTAAAATAATCTCACTGTATGAACTATTATGGCTCTTATTTAATTAATAGCTCTTATTTAAATAAAGAGTGTTTTTTTCTGGTATAGAAGTTTAAGTCGGCATTACTTTCCAAGATGGCGACCGATTTAACAGCTGTCAAGTGATTTATTCTCAGTTTGGTTTGGCAATTCATCAAAACGATCATCAAGTAAGGCGTAGATTCGTCGAATGGGCCCAAAACGAGATTGCCGTTGTTCCCGATTTTCATAAGCGAATTTTGTTTAGCGATGAAGCGCACTTCTGTTTGAATGGCTACGTCAACAAACAAAACTGCCGCATTTGGAGTGAAGCTAATCCACAAGTGTATGACGAAACACCGTTACATCCAGAAAAACTGACTGTTTGGTGCGCTTTATGGGCTTATGGAATCCTTCTTCAAAAACGATGAAGGCCACAACGTTACAGTCAATGGTCATCGGTATAGAGCTATGATTACTAACTTTTTTATTCCTGAATTGAACAATCATGATGTCCAGGAGCTGTGGTTCCAACAAGACCACGCAACATGTCACACAGCTCGTGCCACAATCGATTTATTGAAAGACACGTTTGGTGACCGCCTTATTCCACGTTTTGGACATGTGAATTGGCCTCCAAGATCTTGTGATTTAACACCGCTAGACTATTTTCTGTGGGGCTATGTAAAGTCATTGGTCTATGCGGATAAGCCACAAACGCTTGACCATTTGGAAGACAACATTCGCCGTGTTATTGCCGATATACGGCGACAAATGTTGGAAAAAGTCATCGAAAATTGGACGTCCAGATTGGACTACATCCGAGCCAGCCGTGGCAGTCATATGCCAGAAATCATATTTAAAATGTAATGTTGCAAGATTATCTTTCGAATAAAAAATAGTACATGTCAATTGAATAATACATCGATGTTTTATTGCAATTTAATGTTCTATACCTATAAAAAAACACCCTTTATAATCACTGTTTTTTAAGCTATTTCATATAATAACAAAGATAAAATACTCTAGTTTCTTGTAAAAATTAAAATATCTCTTATCCTGAAGGTCATTTCAAAAAGGAATAACAAAGTAATTCATCAAAATTGAGAATTTGTTCATTTACTATTTGGACATAGCGCGCCCCGTTTATGTACTTTTTATCAATTTTCACCCACCTATTTTAGTAGTGTAGCACACGGTTTAATTCGAAGATCGAATTGTAGAAGGTGGTACTTGTAACGGAAGTGTTACCGAGCGAAGCCCTGTATTACCGCCAGAGAGTCGGGATTTGAATGAGTAAACGTTACTCGTCTCGCTGTCCAATCCTGGACTGTGTAATATATATATATATATATATATATATATATATATATATATATATATATATATATATATATATATATTTAACTTCCCCTTATTTCCTTTAAGTCGAAAATACTTTGGTTTACCCAGTAATGACGTAAGAGAACCGTTACAAATTGGCGCCAATCTTCGGGCCGATCCGAACACAATTCCCAATTTTTTCTCTCGCTCTTTCCACTTAGGTTGAGACATTGTCACCCGACAACAAATAGAGAATTCGCAACCCTGCGAATCAATATTTTTTTCATCCAGAAAACCTGTGAACAGATAAGGGTTGTTTATTTTAAATACTCTTGCTCTGTTATTCTGTGTAAGAACTTTAATTATTATTACTCGTATTGTGTGTTACAGTATATAGTAACGTAATTGAATTTTTAAGTGATATTTTCACTTATTTATTTGTCAGTATTCTTAATACTTTTTTGAAAACGAAACTCGCATTCTATTGTTTGTTCTCATTAAAGCTAATTGAAGGTTATTTATGAATGTATATTTACTTATACTAATTAAGAATTTAATACCATTAACATATATATACTTTTGTTATCTAATGATTATTGCGATTGATATTTGTTCAAATAATTTCACTTTGATTCTTGTTTGATTTTACTAAACTTTTAATTAAGTCTTAAAATGAATGCAATTTTTATCATAATGTTTTTGCTTTTTATGTCTAATATAAAAATAATTATTTTGTGAAGTACATGATTTATTACGAAGTATTACTATAACATTTGAAAACTTGTATGTTTTGATAAGGTATATACATTTATGCATTTTATATAAAAATTTTTGGAAAATAATTTCAAGTACTTCTAAGTGTAAACAAGTTTGTAATAGTGTTAATTTCGGAGTGGATTAAATAATTTATGAATGGTATTTCTATTTAAACGTATTTGAATTGCTTTTGATTAACCCTCAACCGGACAGCACGGATGATTCTGCCCTACTAGAGAGGCTTTGAGAACGGACCACACTGAATTTTTCGTAAGGCCGGGGACTCACCAAAAATGAGCCAAACTAATTTTTTCCTCCTCAAGTAATGTGTTCAAAAACGGTAAAGTCGTGTTTTCCGAAATCTTCCCCCCTTTAAAGGTTTAGTATCTTGAAAGATAATTACAGACGGTCGGGGAGACACAATGGGCATTGAGGGGAAGTTTTATGGCTCACGGGAGACCGGTTCTTCCCGTGTATCAATCGTAAAAAACTGGGAAGAATTTCTTTAAACTCTAAAGTGTACGGAAATAATTGCAAGTCAACAAGTTGAGAATTCACATTTTTTTCTTTACCTTAAAATTCTCAAATGAAATTAAGTTTTTATAATGTATGTCTAAGTTTTAAAAAAATATCTGTAGTATTTAAATTCAAATTATATATTAAAACATTGAGGATAATTTACTGTTTCATTTTTCTTATTTTAATCAATACTTTCAGGGATTTTTTTAAAAATAATTATTTTGTTATGTGTCAAAAAAATAAAAAAAAGGTTCAAAATTTAAAATCTTTTAAAATTTCGGACACTTCTAAACATGAATAATTTTTAAGCTTCCGTATTACATTATTTGCCAAAAAAATTTCATGCATTGTTAAAAAAACCCTATTTAAATCTTTTAGTTTTTCATAATTTTAAAGCCAGGTATTCAGGGCATCTTACATAAAATCCCTTGTTTTGTATTGTTCAGATAACAAATTATATTTGAATTTTGAATATCTGAACATTAATTTCATACAAACTTATATTTTTTAACTTGAATCTTCAAATAAAGAGTATTTAACCCTCTAAGTGGATACCTTCCTCCTGAAAAGTTATTCCGAAAGCGTTAACTCTTATTCTGAAGTTCGCTTTAAAAATGCAACAGACTTCTTTCCTTTCCCCTTTTTAGAACTTGGGAGGTCGAACGGGGACAATTTTATGACCTAGTTCGGTTCCTTTGTCAAGTAAGAACCAAGAGATCAATCGTTTACAGCTAGCTGTTAAGTTGCCTTGGGCAATCTTGAATGAAAGCTGTAATGGAATTCGGTGTTTCTTTCTCCTATATGTTCAGTCACAGTAAAATTAAAACAAAATGAAGGGTAAAAAAAGGAAAAAATGAAATAAATAGTATGTTAAAAGTTGAAAAATAATTATATTTTCTTCAAACGAAATTTATTTTTCTGTCATTTTTTAAAAATTAAAAATATATATATTTTTTGGTATTGCGATTTGAACCAGAAGAATGCATCCTGTATTCATTTTTGAATATGAGAGTAAGAAAACGCCTCACTTTCCTGTTTTTTAAAAAAGTAATGAGGTAAAAAGAGCACACACACAAAGGCCCTATCTCATTTTTTAAACAATAACACAATAAATGGTGCATACGGTGATGTACATACGATGATTATATTTATGAAATAAAATCGATCTTTCTCTATTCAGTTATATTTTTAATTTAAAATAGCATAAAAAAGGATTTCAATACTTTTAATTTATTTTAATTAAAATCATATAAAAGATATTTTTATGTTAACTGAATATTTTTCGGAAAAAATTTAAATTTTCCTTCAAAGTGTACTCCTTTTCGAATTTCTTATATTAAATAAAAATTCCTTTTCTACATCGGCATTTGTGATGGACATAACACACATTCAGTCAAAAAATTTTAATTTTAATGGGGGATATACTTCTTCAAATGCGCATGACAGTACTTCTAACCATTTTCTACTCAAGTTAAATTTCTTATCTTTCTGTTTCTTTTATTACGAGGAAAAATGTCACACATCGATAACTACATTTTCACACAATTCAGTCATTACAAATTCTATTGTGAGAAAAGTTCTCCCTAATTAATTTTGTCTTTCAAAACAGAACTCTTAAAACAATTTTGTTCAATGAAGTTAACCGACAGTTCCACAATGTATTCATACCAAATTTTAAAAACAAATTTAACACTTGGAAATGTATCCTGTATTAAATTTTCAGTATACACAAATATTTCCTGCTGTAGGAAAGATATAGTATGAGATGTGGTGTGAGGTTGTGAAAGAATGTTTTCGTACGTGTAGACTATTTTTGAAAATTTAAATATCACTGAAGCTGATCATATAACTGCAAATAAGCCTTATTTTAATGTGTGCTGGTATCAAAGTAAAACACTTTACAATATTAAACAGCCTATGGGTTTATACTCAATATCAAACTATTCTCAAAATGGCTTACAACTTCTATTCAACTTGTAAAGAAACTGAAATATAAGTATATCTTACTGCAGTTAAAAATATTCATAATATGTAAGTATCCTATTCCTCCACTTATTTCATTACATTTAAAAAACTGTAGCTGGATGCAATTTTTTATATTTGTAAACGAGGCATAAAAGCTCACACTGTCGTAAAAATGTCTTTATCATTTTTAAATATACTGCTATGAAACGTATATGGATTGTAAGATCAGTTGTAAAATCCTAAAAGCTTTTAGAGGAGCTAAAAACATGTAATTTTGGATTGATCAAATTTTTTTATATAATACACAAATATACATGTTATTAAGCAAATACATTTGAAAAATCAAACTTCTTTCTGCAATAAACGTAATTGAAAGAAAAATGTTTAATTGCAAATGAGTGGAAATACAAGTTTATCTAAGGGGTATCCCCAAAGTGAGGTAATCCTCAAACTTAAGACTCAAACTCAGTGGCACAACAATCTATGAGGGCCAGGAACTACTGTACCCATCATAAAACACGTGACCATTGGACGCTGAGGTGCATGAACAGATGTCCCGATTTGGTGGTCTGTCTGAAGAGAGACCTTCAGTGTTTAAGACCCGAAGCAAGCTTGGTACTCATTTATCGACCCAATGTAGCGGGGATGAAAGGCAGAGTCGACATTGCGCAGTCCGTTAATAGAACCCCAGACCTGTGATGTGGAAGCACTATACACTACCACTCGATCCTATTCGTTGAAAAATAAAATTTAATGTTATAATCTTATATAAATCCCTAATGAATGAGGGAGTCCAAACTTTTTTTTCATGTAAACTGTTTAGACGGAAATGGTTAATTATGAACATTTCACTAGTTGCATAAATTAAAATTAACCGTTATAGTTTACATAAATTTTTAAGGCTGCAAAAGGTATATTTCGGCTGCATGAATTAATTTTAAAAGTAATATGGTTACGAAAAAGTAGTACAAATCTATCTAAAGTAGGGTTTTTGCCTTACATATTGTCAAACACAACAATGTATTGGAAGCCAATTCCACAATTCGTTGTTATAAAAATGTATGGAAAATTACAAGATTTATTTTTGCATTTGTAATTTATATATATATAATTTTTCCTGGGTACTTTAAAAGCTAGAGCGGCATCCATCAAAACCGCGGTTCTCTCTCTGTTTTTCCAGATCGCCCCTGACTAAGCCGGCTCTGCCATAGTAAGTGAAAATGCCGGATTTTCTTTGTCAAGATCATTTTATAGCAGACTGCATTTTTCATGTATTTTAGATGGTCGTTTTATATTTTCTACATCAATATCTTAATGTCTGAATTTAAAATTACATAAAATTCTTGACATTCGCATCAATGACCATTATAATTTTTATTAGTATATGAATGTGTCATCAAACGATTACATGACTAATTTTAACATATTATTTTAACCATTTAATTAATATTAAGTATAACATAACGCACACAAATTTTCTGAATTTTAAAATAAACTACTTCTACTACTATCAAAAACTACTTCAGATATACTCAAAATTTTTCATTCCTACGCTTTAGCTTCTCAGTTTTGCTTCTATGTAAAACTTTATTGCATATTCGTCAATTTTTTTAGTATATTTTTTGCTCTTAGCATACAGATTTCAATTCAATTGTATGAAAACTTCGAAATATATTAAAAAATACCAAAGAAGCTATATATAATAAAATTTGAAATTTATATATACTCAAAAAATTGCTAGAACTTATGGTAAATAAATTTTAACTGCGCGATACATTTATTTTCGAAATTTCAAATGGAATTTCTAACATAAAATTTCTATCTTTATACGGTCGAGATATCAAAAAATATCCAGATTTTAATTACTTATTCAGTTAGCCTTTAAAAAAGATAAATGTTGAGGTATTTTTGCTAAAATAGATATTTTTGAAGCATAATTTGAATGTTTTTGAATAGCTCGAATTTAAAATTGATTTTTATGTTTATTTATATGCATAATTGTCTACTGTAAATGTTTCCGTATATTTTTGATTAACATTTATTCAAACATTCAAGTTATAAAAAAAGGGGGAAATCTTCATTCATGTTGTCTTTGATGTAATCTGAAGTTCAAGCACTTAAAATTCAAATATAATTCGGCGTATTTTAACAATATATAATTAGGCACTGTACTTAAACTTCATGAACACTTGGGCTTTGAAATCTAAAAAAAAAAACTAATAAATCTTAATTAGTTTTTTTTTTCGTTATTATTTTTATCAAAGTGTAAGAAAATGTTTCAAATGATTTGATGAAGTTTAAATTTATTCATTTTTAGTGGTTGGAAAATTAAAAAGGTTTCAAATTTTAAAGAGTTTGGTGTTTTATTAATTTTTTCGGTATCTTATAATAAAATAATCATGTTTCAAAAACTGAAAGCTTTGATTAAAATAAGAAAAATGAAGCGAAAGAATATACTTAAAAAAAGATAATTTGTCTAACTATATAAAATAGCAGATTGCACTGACACGCCCCAACTTGTTACAGTTTCAAATTAATATGAAACCAAAAGGGAATTGTAACATATTTTACTTATGCTTTGGGACTTTTCAAAACTTTTAAAATACGAGGTAACAAATAAACACTTCCTGGGGTCTAAAGAAATTTCCCCCCGATTTTTTACGGTTGCCCCAAAGTCAAAACACGGGGTTTCTTTCGAGCCATAAAACTTCCTATCAGTGTCCTGCTGTGTTCCTTCCACCGTCCCTAATTATCTTTCAAGATGTTAAACCTTTAAAAGGGGGAAAGGATTTCAGAAAAGTGCGGCTAATCCGCTTTTGAAAACGCGTTACTTGAAAGCAGAAAGTTCCGTGCAGTGCATTTTCGAAGCATCTTTACACTGACGGAATTTTCCGTGCTATCCGCTTAGAGGGTTAAAAGCATCCGGACAAATTTAGAGTTAACATTTGCGCATATAAATAAATATAAAGATCCTTTTTAAATTCAAGTTAAAAAAATATATATACATGCATAATCCCTCATCATTCATGTTCCATTAGTGGTTGACTGAAGAAAAGGTTATTAAAAATTTGGACATTTTTATAATCTTAACCATGCAAAACTAGGAATTTTGTATTAGCTAAACAGAAATTCTGCATTGGAATTTCGAAAAAAGATATTTATACGTGTCTCACATACTCAGTTGAAAAACATATATATTTATATAAATACTAATAATTCTTTGGATATTTAAAATTATCATTAGATTAATTTTTTTATATATATATATATATATATATATATATATATATATATATATTCGACTACTAATATTTTTTTCAAGTATTCCTTAAATTTCATATAATTTAATTAAGTGAGGGGATATTAAAGTCGCACTCTCTCTCTTCTCTCTCAACTTCTTGAGGGATTCTGGCGACGGACCTGTGGCTGGGGTACCAGGTGATCAAGGTATCGAATCATGGTTGGCATGTCTCGAATTTGAGCCCAGTGCCACAAAGACCCGCCATGTAGGGGCAGCGATGCACGTTAAATCTATCGAGAGCTGAAATGACCTCTCGTTCGTGTGGTGTGGTAGTTAGGAGAGGGGGTGCCAGCTAAGGTGTCGTCCACGTCACTTGACCATGGTTCAAAATTACGTAGTGCGTCCCCAAAAGCCCTCGTGTAGATGAACAATGCGACGTTAATATTCACTCACTTGACGACGGACCTCGTAATTTTAAACCATGGTCAAGTGACGAGGATGACGCTTGAGCATCGCTCCTTACTCGGCGGATCTTCAGTGGTGCTGGGGTCGAGATTCATGACACGCCAGCTACGAGTCCGTACTTTTGTCCATTAGGCTACCGCGGCCTCACAATGTGGTTGAAAACTGCATGTTATGAGTAAAAATATGCTGAAACAATTGATGAACTTATAATAGATTTTTGCATAGAAGATAGATGTGAGTATGCTAAAATGACAATATGTAAAAGTTATGAGAATATCGATGACAATTTTGAAAAATTCAATTTATGTTTCAGTTTGAAACTTATTCGTTTTTTTTTAGCCTTTAATCTTAAATATTCGCGATAACAAATTAATAGTTTAACGCATTCATAGATTATAAAAAGTAAAGGTATAAATGACATCGTTGGGAATAATAAGTTTTTATAGTTTTGAATTCAGACTTCTTTGCAGGAGTGTAGACTATTAAAGGCTCATGCAGAAGTTATAAAACTAATATTTTAAATATATGGAGAACAATATCTGCAATTCCATGATCTTGACGAGCAGAAGAAGCATAAGGTAGGAGCTTGTGGAGTAAACAACCAGGCCTCTGCAGTTTTGGCAGGTAATGAACTCCATTTGTTCCTTTTCTCTCTCTCTCTCAGTAAGGAATATAAAAATAACAAATACAAAAAATAAGTCATGTAAAAATTTTATATATTTTAATAATGAATTGTGAACTTAATTTCCAATTCATTGTCACGAGTTGGTAGTAACTACGGTACTCTATCGACGGTACTTCTTATATATATATATATAAAACAAGTACGGTTGATAGAGTACCAATAATTTTAACGCAATTTTATATTTCGTTCTCGTAAACTTTACTCCTTTTAAAAACATGTATTGCCAAAATACTCTCCTTTTGTATATTTATAAAATTTTAAAAATATAATGGTTATCTTACCCAACGTTTTTAATCAGGGGCAGCAACTGTTTAGCTAAGACGTGCCAAACAAATCTGCCAGTATCATTCAGCGTGCCACATAGGAAATTTTTGAAATCCTTTGATTCTTACGCTAATATTTGCAGATTTAAAGAATAGAGGTAAATAATTTAGATTTACAGTTTTATTTTATATTAATTTTGGATCAATAAAATACATCTATTAACATAAAAATAAACAATATATATATAAAATGTTACTATTTCTTCAACAAAGATAAAAAAAAAATTAAAAATGTATGCTTCCAGCATATTTATTTAAATAAGAAATAGACAAAGTGAAATATAAATTATTCCCTTCATTACAGTTAAATAAAAATTGTAATGCGAATTAACTCTTTCACCACTCTTCTTTCATATCGCAAAACCAGGGGTATAATGAGTGACACGATTCTGAGCATTCAGTTGTAAAACAATTTCTTTGCGGAGTCGAAATATTTTTCATATTAGGAAATATTTGTTACTTTGATATGCTGAATCATAAGTGGAAAGCAGAGTACATGCAATTTTCTTTTTCAACAATTAAATCCCCTAGCAATAACATTCAATTATTTACAAAATAGCTGTAAATTTATCCTTTTAGAATTATTATTCAGATTATTTTTTGTAGTTCCATAAATGTCCATAACTGAAGATATTTGTCAAATAAGGTCTATTATCAACTTCCATCCACTCAAGAATTGACAAATTTGTAGAGTAGTGCTGAGTGCCACTAAGAATTGTACCACATGCCACAGGTCCATAGATTGCCGACACGTTTTAAAATGTTCTTATTAACTAACCATCTCCTATCCAAACACAAATTATATGATAAAAAAGGGTTTTCTCCATTTTGTAGGGAATTAATAGATTCAACTAAGTAAATTTTGTGTTTCAAATAAATTACGTTGTTTCGGGGATCCCCTTAGAGCAAAATGAAAGGAATATAACATAATTAGAGTAAGTTTCTCTAAAAGGGGAAACGTTCCCTTTCAAAATACACTGCGTAAAGTGGTTTTAGGTGTACGAGAAGTTATATTCACTATTATTCAAAAATAAATTTTGATATTTTGGGTTTTTCGTTAAGTTTTTGAAGTTATTTCTTCAAATATACTTCTCCATTACATTTCTTTCAAACTTGCTATTTTCTTTTGTGGCCACGGTAGCCTGATGGTTATGGTTTATGAACTCGTGTCCAGTATTCGAGCCCTGGTACCACAAAGTTTAGCGTTGAAGAGGAGCTGATGCGTTAAAACACGTCGAGGTCAAAAGTCCTCACGTTGGTGTGATGTGGAAGTTTGGAAGGGGAGTTATCAGCTCAGGTATCGTCCTCGTCACTTAACCGCAGTTCAAAATTACGTAGTCGCTCGTCAGTAGCCACCGTGTGACTTAGAATGCAATATGAACCCATGACGTGTGCACTTGAGTTAATTCGAGTACGCTAAACAGTTCAAATATGCACATTAGATATAATTCAAACGAGGTCGCATTTTATGCTGCTGTATTTTCTCACTCAAATATCAGCGAGCGCCATCTGCACTCGTGATATTTGACTGTTGTTTCTTATATTTACGATTTACTCGTGAAACATCAAAAAACTTGGATAAAATATTTGTATAAAAAATTAAGGGAAAAGAAATACTTAGATTTTAGAAGCTAATTACTAGAAAATATGTTAGGGAATATTTACAAGATATTTCACGACTCTATCTTGAACAGGAAAAACGCCTAAGGGATTAGAATACACTCTCATCTTCAAAATTAAAAATCTGAGAAAAACACATTTAAAATTTGTAAAGGCATAAAAAAAATTCCAATGCCTGTAAAGCTTTAATTTTTTAATATGTTACTATCCAACTTTTGTTCTACATAAAAGTTCTACTTGAAATAAATATGACTGAAAATATCTTTTCTAATTCAAAATTTTCTTCAACATAATATTGATAACAATTGTTAATTTTATCAATTATTCCGTTTTATCAGAATCTTATATGTTCTCAAGAGTTTTAAATGCAAAATATTTATACAGAAAATAGTAGTGATACAAACGTAATCCAGAAATCACCCCAAGATTGTAAATATTATTTTTTTTCTCAGTTCCCCATCGTGGCAGGTAAGCAAGTTTAAGTTTTTGTTGCATGACTTTAAAATACTGTAATGTAGTACTACAATATATTTATTATAATGTAGTTTGTGGTACGTCCGGGAAATATTTAGTTCATCCTGCAACATTTGCATTCTGTAGTCTAATTATAATATCACCTGAAGGCTGGATTTTAAATTTACCATTTTCAGTCATATTCCATCCCTTTCAAGTATCATTTATCACCGTACGTACATTTTGGTCATGGCATTTTTAAAAAGGAAAAAAAATAATGAAAACAGAGTAAAGAGCTTTTAAATTATAAAAACTATGTGTCAAAAAATAAATTGGTCTTTAAATCAATCTTAATTAAGTAAATGTGAGAAAACTCAAAAACTTAAAAACATAAGCAAACAGAAAGGATTTTAGAAATTAAAATTGCAGTTAATAGACATTTCACACGAAATAATGGATTGTGTAAAAAAATATTTTTAATTAATTCAAACTAGGAATTCAAAAATGCCTTAAAATGAATCCGAATTTAAAATCAAATCTCAGAAAATTAAAATTTCTTAAAACCTAATTGGTTTTTAGATCAGAAATTGAGCAAGTTTTCCAAATATATATTTGCAATAAATTGGGAGAAGTTTCTGTTGGCCGTGAAGTGGAGAAAATGTCCATTTCACAATCCTCGCCCTAGGCTACAGCTGTGAATGAGAAACCTCCCCTTTCGAACAACACAGAAACCGAAAAGCAATAAAATCATCCCTGCAAAACCATTTGATGACCTCCCGCATTTTTAAGGGGGAAGGCATAAAACAGCGGTGCGCTTTCGAAGCAGTTCGAGAAATTCATCTGAATCATTTTCGCTACCACTAGCTTTGAAAAAGTAGACTGCTTTCGAAGTGAAATTCAATTAGCGGGTCATCCACTCAGAGGGTTAAAAACATTTTGATTTTATTTAACGAAAACGAAATTTTTCTTTGATTTAATTTAAATGATTTCATGTTAATTGCTGATACTCTTTTGATTAATAATGAATATTATTGAAATATTATTATTTTGTTTTTGAAGTACAAAATTAGAAGATAGTTGATATTAAAGAATTTGTTTTTTGAAGAATTTGTTTTTTTTAATCTCAGTAATATTGATGTGAAAATAAATTAGCACATTTTGAAATTAGAGAATTATATAGTCATTCAGGAAGAGTGTATTATAGTATGGAGTGTTTTTTTTTGTATGTATCGGAAACTTTAAGTGCATAAGTATTGTTTGACTATAATATTTTCAGATCGCAGAATCAACAGTTTTGAGTGAACTTTAATTGAATTTTACTAAATTAACTTTGAAATAGTCTAAAAGTGACGAAAAAATGGATTTTTTGGGAAGGTCCAGAAAAGAGGATTTACGAATGTTGGCAACAGAATTGGGTCTGGCTCCATCGGACAATCTCAAAATTATTGAACTAAAAAATCTCATAACAAATTGTGATAGGTATTATGAGGAATTCGTCAAAGATGTGCTCAGCGTCATTGTGGAAAAACGTACTGCAACAGAAAAACAAAAAGCTGTGAAACTGGAGAAGAAACAGAAAGCCGTGGTTGTTGCTCAGCAACGAGAAAGAGAATTCGAACTAGAAAAAATGAAAATTCAACTTGAAATGCATAAGCTGTCACAAGCACCTGTTACAAGCCAACAGCTAGAAAACCCAAAGCTTGAGTTAAATAGAATTATTCCGAGATTCAATTCGAAAGAAGATGAAATAGGTCTATACTTGACAATTTTCGAACGTCAAGTGAAGTTCTTGAACATCCCTGAAAAAACTTGGACAGCATACCTGATTGGCTCATTGCCACATGATATAGCTCAGCTCATTGCAAGAGAGGATGAAGATGATGCTCAAAACTATGAAAAGGTAAAAGAAATGCTTCTCAAAAGATTTCGAGTTACAGGGGATAGGTTTAGGCAGTACTTTTCCCAACCGAAGAAAAACCCAGATTCGACATGGCGAGACTTTTATTTCGAATTAAGTTCTTATTTTGAAGGTTGGATCAAAAGAGTTGAAGATAACCACGTTTGATCAACTTAAAAGTCTGATAATTGCTGATCAGATAAAAATAAAAACTCCAGCAAATATCAAAGAACACTTTCTGGATATTTGGGCGGATTTGAACGATCCTTTGGAATTGGCTGAGAAGTTGGACGCATATGACAACCTAAGGCCTGAAATGAAAAGTAATTCAAATCAGACTTTCAAGAAAAAGGAAGAATTCAGGAAACCCTTTCCATTAAAGAAAAATCAACCTGTTGGAGGATCCCATCAATACCACTCATTTGGACCCTCTAAAACAGTGCCTAGATTCCCAGGTTACAAAAGTGAAGGAAAAAACCCGATAAGGTGTTACGGATGTGGGACTCCTGGAGTCATCAAGTCAAAGTGTCATAAATGCACGAGAGCTAATGAAATGAAAACAGCAGTGAACTGTATGACGTTATTCAACTTGAATTCGAACTTGTATCCCACAAGTGTGATTGTTCTCAAAATTTTTGGAGAAAAGATTGCTGTATGTACTGATACCGGTGCTTCCCATACCATTGCAGGTGAAAAGATGTTTAACTTCCTACAAGAGCATGATGTCACCTTTACGAGCAAGAGGATTTCATTTATGATAGCTGATGAAATTCGACTGCCCATTATGGCTCTGAGTACTGTGTCGTCGACCTGTACATTGAAGGCAAAGGTGTGCAACAGACTTTCTAGTATTGCCTGATGCCAAAGGAAATAAGACTTTGTTAGGACTGGATTTCCTCAATGCAGCTAGTATCGTCCTTGACGTCCAGGGTGGAAAATGGCACTTTTCCGGAAATCCTCGGAAACAGTACAAATTCTTCAAGAAGACATTAGAAGATATAACACTTAGCGCATTTGAACTTCGAGAGGATGAGGGTAAAAATCTATCTCCAGAACAGGCAAGAAAAATCAATATACTCCTTGACAGAAATGAGGCATGTTTCCCACCAGGGGGAGAGCCCACGTCTTATATTGAACACCGTATTGACACGGGTGATCAGGCCCCAATAGCAACGTCCCCCTACAGAATGAATCCCGTAAAGAAAGAGGTTTTGAGGGAACAGATTGAAGAACTGCTGAGGCAGGATGTAATTGAAGAGTGCGAGTCTCCCTATGCCGCACCTGTGATACTTGTCCCTAAACCAAATGGGAAAGTACGTCTTTGTGTCAACTACAGGAAATTGAACTCGCTTACGAAAGTGGATGCCTACCCCTTACCACGAATGGACGATCTACTGAATGAAGCGACACCAACATCATTCCTGTCAACAATTGATTTACAATCGGGATACCATCAAGTAAAGGTTGCTGATGTTTATCAGGACAAAACTGCTTTCGTTTGTCCTTTTGGGACTTACCGCTATTTACGTATGCCCTTCGGCCTACGGAATGCTCCGGCCACCTTTCAAAGATTAATCGACAAGTTTCGAAGTGGCTTGAAAGATGTTTTCGCACTTTCTTACCTAGATGACATCATCGTCCTCTCAGAAACATTTGAGAAACATCTGGAAGATCTCGAAAAAGTTTTTGAAAGACTGTCTATCTTTAAACTTCATGCAAACCGAGATAAATGTCACTATGCCTGTGACCGCGTGAAATATCTGGGATAACGAAGGATGGAATTGAAGCTGACCAAGAGAAGATCTCTGCTATTCAAAACATTCCAGTTCCTACCAATGTGAAAGAAGTCCAATCTTTACTACAAACATGCTCTTGGTTTCGTCAATATGTCCCTAACTTAGCAGGTCCGCTTATATAGTGGCCTCACTAAGAAGAAAGTGCAGTGGCACTGGGGTCCTGAGAAACAAGAATCCTTTGAGACGTTGAAGATGCACTTGATGACTCCTCCTATACTGAAGCAAGCTGACGGATCAAAACCTTTCACTATTCGTACTGACGCAAGTAGTTATGCCTTGGGAGCAGTCCTTCTCCAAGAAAGTGGCCTCGATGAACATGTCATCGAGTATGCAAGTCGACTGATGATCCCAGCAGAGCGAAACTACTCCACAACCGAACGGGAAGCCTTGGCAGTAGTGTGGGCTTTAGAGAAGTTTAGAGGTTACGTTGAAAATCAACAAATCTTCCTCGTATCAGATCATCAACTACTCAAATGGCTGTTAAGTATAAAGTCACCTTCTGGTCGTCTGGCAAGATGGGCCTTGAAAATTCAGTCCTTCAACCTGAAGATTGATTACACCCCAGGAAAAGCTAAAGTAGTAGCTGACATGCTGTCAAGACCGTCTTACACTGAAGGTGCAGCCTCTGATGTGTGTACCATCACTGTTGACATGCCATCCAGGAAGTCCAGTGATATTCGAAAGGGACAGCTGGAAGACGAAGAACTGAAGAAAATCATTGACTGCTTTGAGAGTATGGACAAAGACGAAAACTTTGCCAACTACACCAGTCGTGGATACTTAATGAACCAGGGTATCTTATATAGGTATTCACCTGAGAGTGAAGAAGAAGAAGCTCAACTTGTAGTTCCTGCACAAGAACGAGAAAGAATCCTTCAAGAATATCATGATGCCCCCACAGCTGGTCATTATGGTGTAGAGAACACTTACAAGAAGATATCCTCCAGATACTATTTTCAAGGTATGAAAAGGTTCATCTCAGAGTACATCAAGTCTTGTCCTGAATGCAATCGTTATAAACCAACAAACCAAAAACCAGCAGGACTCTTGAGAACACCCACCTACGCACAAAGGTTCGAGACGCTGGCCATTGATCTTTTTGGCCCACTTCCGGAAACTCCCACTGGCAAGAAGTGGATCTTTATTGTAAAAGATATAAGCACCAAATGGGTAGAACTCTTTGCGCTTGCTGAAGCCACTGCTGAAAATTGTGCCAAAACACTAATCGAAGAAGTACTCCTACGATATGGTCTTCCGCGAAGACTAATAAGTGACAATGGGCCACAGTTCATAAGTGCTGTCATGCTGCTAACTTGTTACTTGCTAGAGATTACGCACGACCTTATCCCCGTCTAGCACCCGCAAGCGAACCCATAGGAACGTAAAAATCGTGACTTGAAACCGAGACTAGCAATTCTGGTGGGGGAAGAACATTCGGCTTGGGAGGATAAGTTACCTCTAATTCGTTTCGCAATGAATACCTCAGTATGCGACACCACTGGGCACACGGCTGCCTACTTACAGTTTGGAAGACAATTGAGAACATCAGACGATATCAGGCATGATATTCGACAAGTTATTGATAATGATAACTTTGTCCCTGAAATCACCCCATATCTCAAAAGATTTGCCAATTCCATCTTGGATGTCAAAGATAGAGTTGAGCAGAAACAAGATTGTCAGAAGGAAAACTTCGATCGACGACGAAGAAGAAAATATTACAAACTTGGTGACAAAGTTTGGGTGACCATTCATCCCATAAGTCGTAACAACAGGAGCAGGAAATTTATGCCCAAGAGAGAAGGTCCTTATACTCGAGATCACCAGTAACATATAAGATTGCCGACCCAACCAACCCAGACCAAGCCCTTGGAACTTATCACGTTTATGCTTTAAAGGACTATCAGGAACCTTAAACAGAAAGAAACACCGGATTTGTTGCTCCTCTAAAGAAAAGAGAGAGAACGCACAAAAAAGAAATTATCTCCTGATTCCGAGCCGAGACGTCAATGGAACCAGATGGGGAGTCTGTAACACACGTTTAATTTCTTATGTGAGTATAATCACTGTTTTTTAAGCTATTTCAAATAATAACTAAGATAAAATACTCTAGTTTCTTGTAAAAATTAAAATATCTCTTATCCTGAAGGTCATTTCAAAAAGGAATAACAAAGTAATTCATCAAAATTGAGAATTTGTTCATTTACTATTTGGACATAGCGCGCCCCGTTTATGTACTTTTTATCAATTTTCACCCACCTATTTTAGTAGTGTAGCACACGGTTTAATTCGAAGATCGAATTGTAGAAGGTGGTACTTGTAACGGAAGTGTTACCGAGCGAAGCCCTGTATTACCGCCAGAGAGAGTCGGGATTTGAATGAGTAAACGTTACTCGTCTCGCTGTCCAATCCTGGACTGTGTAATATATATATATATATATATATATATATATATATATATATTTAACTTCCCCTTATTTCCTTTTTAAGTCGAAAATACTTTGGTTTACCCAGTAATGACGTAAGAGAACCGTTACAAATTGGCGCCAATCTTCGGGCCGATCCGAACACAATTCCCAATTTTTTCTCTCGCTCTTTCCACTTAGGTTGAGACGTTGTCACCCGACAACAAATAGAGAATTCGCAACCCTGCGAATCAATATTTTTTTCATCCAGAAAACCTGTGAACAGATAAGGGTTGTTTATTTTAAATACTCTTGCTCTGTTATTCTGTGTAAGAACTTTAATTATTATTACTCGTATTGTGTGTTACAGTATATAGTAACGTAATTGAATTTTAAGTGATATTTTCACTTATTTATTTGTCAGTATTCTTAATACTTTTTTTGAAAACGAAACTCGCATTCTATTGTTTGTTCTCATTAAAGCTAATTGAAGGTTATTTATGAATGTATATTTACTTATACTAATTAAGAATTTAATACCATTAACATATATATACTTTTGTTATCTAGAGATTTTTGCGATTGATATTTGTTCAAATAATTTCACTTTGATTCTTGTTTGATTTTACTAAACTTTTAATTAAGTCTTAAAATGAATGCAATTTTTATCATAATGTTTTTTGCTTTTTATGTCTAATATAAAAATAATTATTTTGTGAAGTACATGATTTATTACGAAGTATTACTATAACATTTGAAAACTTGTATGTTTTGATAAGGTATATACATTTATGCATTTTATATAAAAATTTTTGGAAAATAATTTCAAGTACTTCTAAGTGTAAACAAGTTTGTAATAGTGTTAATTTCGGAGTGGATTAAATAATTTATGAATGGTATTTCTATTTAAACGTATTTGAATTGCTTTTGATTAACCCTCCAACCGGACAGCACGGATGTTTCTGCCCTACTAGAGAGGCTTTGAGAACGGACCACACTGAATTTTTCGTAAGGCCGGGGACTCACCAAAAATGAGCCAAACTAATTTTTTCCTCCTCAAGTAATGTGTTCAAAAACGGTAAAGTCGTGTTTTTCCGAAATCTTCCCCCTTTAAAGGTTTAGTATCTTGAAAGATAATTACAGACGGTCGGGGAGACACAATGGGCATTGAGGGGAAGTTTTATGGCTCACGGGGAGACCGGTTCTTCCCGTGTATCAATCGTAAAAAACTGGGAAGAATTTCTTTAAACTCTAAAGTGTACGGAAATAATTGCAAGTCAACAAGTTGAGAATTCACATTTTTTTCTTTACCTTAAAATTCTCAAATGAAATTAAGTTTTTATAATGTATGTCTAAGTTTTAAAAAAATATCTGTAGTATTTAAATTCAAATTATATATTAAAACATTGAGGATAATTTACTGTTTCATTTTTCTTATTTTAATCAATACTTTCAGGGATTTTTTTAAAAAATAATTATTTTGTTATGTGTCAAAAAAATAAAAAAAAGGTTCAAAATTTAAAATCTCTTAAAATTTCGGACACTTCTAAACATGAATAATTTTTAAGCTTCCGTATTACATTATTTGCCAAAAAAATTTTATGAATTGTTAAAAAAACCCTATTTAAATCTTTTAGTTTTTCATAATTTTAAAGCCAGGTATTCAGGGCATCTTACATAAAATCCCTTGTTTTGTATTGTTCAGATAACAAATTATATTTGAATTTTGAATATCTGAACATTAATTTCATACAAGCTTATATTTTTTAACTTGAATCTTCAAATAAAGAGTATTTAACCTTCTAAGTGGTTATACAAAATTTAATATAAATATTTATATAGTTACAGTATTTTTTTACTTTATAAAATACAAAATAATTACATAAAATATCATTTAATATTTAATAAACCTTTCATAAGTAAGTTTATTTAATTTTAAAAATAATTAAATGAAACGAAAAAAAATCGACCGATGAATCGAACCCAAACCTAGCGCATAGTATGCAGACGATGTATCAACCAAGCTACAAAATCATTGGAGGAAATAAAAATTTAATTGTATAAAAGCAAAGCATGCATTTCGAAGGCTTTTTTCTCCGAATTAACTGATCATTCGGCGGAATTACATTGAGGGGTGAACACCCTAAAGGATTACTACTATTACACCAAGTCTCGACCCCAAATGAATTTCCTTAGTAGTGCCCTCTCCTTCTAAGTAGAAATTGACTTAATTTTTTTATATATATTATTTGCTTGCTTCTGAAATCATTATTAAGAGCAGGTTTGGAGTGGAAGAAGAGCGCTACTTCTCAAAAGCCTACACAGCAACAGATAATAGTTTCTGTCAACATCGGAATATTTACTTTTCTTATCTACATAATAATCCTTACTTGGCAAGTTTCCAGTTTAAAAGCAAACAAACTAAAGTTATGTTACGTAAAATTGAAATGCTAAAAAGTTCAGAAAACTACAGCAGTGCTGTTCTAAAAGAAAAGCTTAAAATTTTAAATTTCCAATTTAACTAGAAATCCCAAGGTGCTAAAAATTTAACTTACTCTAATTTTAAACAAAGAGCAACTTTCATTCCAGAGACACTTCCTCTCCCTCTCTCTGTATATAAGCTGGCTCTGCAATCTTAGGCATAAGCCTAAAAGAGATTGCTAATATATTACTGTACCTATCTTAATGTGTCTTGAGCTGACTTCATATTTTCTTGCTTATTCCCTTACGTGTGAAATTAAATTTTATTATACATAGTATATATATATATATAAGGCGTGTTCAAATTAAAGTTATTCGAAGCCTCGCGCGCGCATGTTTCAAAGTATTTTCGTGAAACAAATGCCACAGTAAAGGTGTATGTACCACGCACACCGCGTGTCCAAACATGTGTGATAACTGCATTCGCAAGGACGTGACATTCATTTAAGGTAACCGACAACGTTCGGAACCGTGATTTAAAAAAAGCGCATAAACGAATAATATTTAGTGTCCCTTAGATTAAAATACATCTATAAAATTGTATTAAGTATATTTTGACAAATAAAAATTATTTAAGTACAATATTTTGTCAAAAAATGAAAGAATAGCCTTTTTCAAAATGTTCACCTTTTGTGAAAAATTCTTCTATTATAGTAATATTTTTCCTGTATGTAGCTCAGACCTCTGTACAGAGGCTAAACTATGATTTTTGAAAAATTCCCATTATTTTCAGAGTTACAACCAAATGAAATAATTATCGGCGTTTTTTTCTTAAAATTTCTCCCCTCTGTTGTCGTAAAACATGGGTAAACCCACTTCTAAGTTATATATTTCAAAAATTATAGTTGAGCCTCTTTACAGAGGTCTCAGCTATATAAAGGCAAAATATTATTACAATTGAAGCATTTTTCACATAAGGGGAATATTTTGAAAATGGGTCATTCTACGTTACTTTTTTGTCAAAATATTATACTCAAACAATTTTTTATTGTAATACACAATTCTTAAAACAATTTTATATACATTTTCTAATCTAAAGGACACTAAATATCATAAATATTATCCATTTATACGCTTTGGCAAAATCACGGTTCCGAATGTATTCGAATACCTTAAAAATGGCTGGTACGGATGCAACTGCGTCTAAACGGATCAGCAAGCTGTAATAAAGTTTAAAATACTGGAAAGATGCAAGCCGTAATTGGCCTGAATTTCCAACATTTGATGTGCTACAGGGATGACGATGATGGCTTTGTACAGCACATAGTGGCAGAGGATAAAACCTGGTGTCACTACTTCCAGCTGGAAGTCCGTCAGCATGCAACGGAAACATCCCGACTTACATAGGCTCTAAAAATTCAAAGCTCAGCAGCCATCCGCAAAGGTGATGCTGAGAGGTGTACTGTAGAGGTGGCAAACCTTTATGGATTAACGTGCCATTTTTTTTCTATAGAAGTGTTTAATGAGGTATAGGCGTGCCATAAAATAATTTTGACTTGGGATTATTGGGGAAATAATAAAACTAAATACGAGAATAACTTAAAACTCCTTATTTACTACGAAAAATATTTTTTTTACTGTATAGTTGTAAATATTTTAGTTATACGTGTAATTCAAATTAAAGTAACATTAGTGTGTAGCTGCAGATTGTGGATGACAAATAATTTCCTTTAGGATTGTAAGATGTTACTTTTAGTATAATGCATGCTGAATTAGAAACCTCTGACAAATGGTTTTTAAGCAATTAATTATTTTTGCTGTGATTCCCTTTTTTGACAAGAGGATTTGTGATTGTTTCAAAATGGCGTTTTATAGTCCTACGTACCGCTGTTCCAGAACATAAAACCCGCACCGCTCTGCCGTCTTTACTAATAATGCCATATTTCTAGATTCACCAAGTTTGAAATTCTCTGTTACACTTACTATCTTGCCCTTTTTGTTTTTTGCTAAACTAGCCACATTAAAAAACAGTACAAAATCGTAAATATAACACAAATTAACTTTAGAATACAGTTGAGTTATCTAAATTGACTATGATGTTTTAAGTCTGTTGCAAATGACGCTATTAACAATTTAATCCTTTATCTACTGCAATATGATTTACTGCAAATTTTTCATGCAACATTTTTTTAATCAACACATTGAAAATTAAGGGATATACATAATAAAATACTCAACATTGGGAAATTTAATTCATTAGAGCTAATTAATTAAATTGGAACTTTAAAGTACCGTCAGTCCGCAAAGATCTAAAATATTCTCATAATACGGAAAGACCGAATGACTTTTTTAACTCTTAAAAATGCTAAGCACCTAGAGAGAACTAATATTTTACAGCACAAAATACACACTTTTAAAGATTATTAAATTTTTTTAAAAAATTTTATTTACTTTTTTTTACACATAAAAACAGCTTTTACACAAAAAATTAATTAAATGATATTCAAGGAAAAAGTTTTACTTTTCATTAATACACAAAATTTCATTTTTAAAATACTGCATCCTGGAGTAAGAAATCCAGTATTCTCTTAACATGAACTACTGCACCTTGAGTCTTGTTCAGTCATTTAATCCTCATCTTAAGAATCTAACGAAAATTCCAACATATTATTTTCTGGAATTTCTCTCTTCATCTGAAAAATCATCTGTTAGTACAACACTGATTTCAGACGGCAGGTTCTCTAATAAATCCAAAGCCTCTTGAAGACTTATCTTCTTCTTTCCAGACTTTCTAAGAAAAGAAAAGAAAAATGATTATTATATCAACTTGAAAGTCTTCCATTATTGCTAAATCTCAGTTACACATAAAGAAATTAAAACGTTGTCAATTTTTGAAATAAGAATAGATATTCCATCTAATTACGTGAAAAAAAAAAGCTCAGATTCAAAGTTCAACATTTTTTAAAAATGTTAAAATAAAACAATAAAAAGAGCAAAATAAAATATACATGTTAAGCAAAGAAAAATATTAAAAAAGGTCTAACTTTATTCCATTATAGTGATGAAGTTTTAGCACAACAAAAAGTAACAATAAGCTACACGGATGGGAACAAAACTAAGTTCTTGTAAAGGGTGTTTTTTTAGAGGTATAGAACATTAAATTGCAATAAAACATCGATGTATTATTCGATTGACATGAACTTTTTTTATTCGAAAGATAATCTTCGGCTGGTTCGGCCAATTTTCGATGACTTTTTCTAACATTTGTGGCCGTATATCGGCAATAACACGGCGAATGTTGCCTTCCAAATGGTCAAGCGTTTGTGGCTTATCCGCATTGACCAATGACTTTACATAGCCCCACAGAAAATAGTCTAGCGGTGTTAAATCACAAGATCTTGGAGATCCAATTCACAGGTCCAAAACGTAAAATTAGGCGGTCACCAAACGTGTCTTTCAATAAATCGATTGTGGCACGAGCTGTGTGACATGTTGCGCCGTCTTGTTGGAACCACAGCTCCTGAACATCATGATTGTTCAATTCAGGAATGAAAAAGTTAGTAATCATGGCTCTATACCGATCACCCTTGACTGTAACGTTGTGGCCTGCATCGTTTTTGAAGAAGTACTGACCAATGATTCAACCAGCCCATAAAGCGCACCAAACAGTCAGTTTTTCTGGATGTAACGGTGTTTCGACATACACTTGTGGATTAGCTTCACTTCAAATGCGGCAGTTTTGTTTGTTGACGTAGCCATTCAACCAGAAGTGCGCTTCATCGCTAAAGAAAATTCGCTTATGAAAATCAGGAACAATGGCAATCTCGTTTTGGGCCCATTCGACGAATCTACGCTTACTTGATCATATTTAAAATGTAATGCCACAAGAATATCTTTCGAATAAAAAAAAATTCATGTCAATCGAATAATACATCGTTGTTTTATTGCAATTTAAAGTTCTATACCTCTAAAAAAAACACCCTTTATTTTTATTATTTTTCTGTTAATTCTATTAAACTTTTTATCTATAGATAGAAGAAATAAGTCAACATCAGGCATATTTTTACCATAAAATATATCGTGTCTTATTATAATGAAAAGTTTTTATCTTTCTTACTTGTGAGTTTGGTACATTTATTCCTTTCTTAAAAGTTCAACATTTCTTTTGTTAATGATATTGTGTTTTAGGTATTTAATATTTAAGTAAAAAGAAAGCTTAAAAGTTCTAATTAGTATTCGTTTAATTTTTTTTTGAGTTTTTTAAGTTCTAAATGTATATTTCAAAATTAATTTCCATGTATTTTCTTGCAAAATAACATAGGTTATTATTTTAATTAATTTACAGTTATTTTTGGAAATCCAAATACACTGGACATTGTATTGTTCGATGTTTTCTCTCGTAACAAAAGGGAAATATTTCAGCGTATTCAGTGCAGAGTGATTTCTCTCTGATATTCCACTTATACTAATTGATTAATTAATTACTCATTTACAGTTATTCATTATTAATTATAATTATTCATTAGAACTCAGAAGGAAAAATTTGAAACAACTCGATTTTCACAGCAATGCATCCAGAGTTAGGGAGAATAGAGTTCAAAAATACGGATATTTAGAGTTTTATTATATTCTAATTATGCCTCATTTAAAAATATTTATTAACAGGAAAATAAGCAACATAAAGTATACCTATAACTTCACATAAATAAAAAAATAAAATTGTACATAAACAATCCATCTTTTAAGAACGTTTATAAAAATAAGAAATAAAAAGAGTTTAAAATAAAGGTTAATGTAGCACAGATATATAAAGAATTAAAATTTTAATGCGAAACTTGTTTCTCTACAAAGCTCTACGTAATATTGCAAAATATATATTTTTTACTTTCTATTTGATACGTGATTCTGAATGTTCAGGTGTTAAACAACTTCTTTTTGGCCTCAAAATATGTTTCATATGAGAAAAAAAAGTGTTCACAAGAAAAACGAAAAGCGGAAAGTAACGCAGATGCAATTTTCTTCAAACAATTAAATCACTTCAGCAATGATGTACAGAAATTAAAAGTAGCTGAAGATTTAACCATAGTTCTCTTCCAAATCTTTTCACAATTCCATAAATTTTGCCTTCAACAACTGTGAAGATTTTTTTTCACGACACAACAAGGATGATGTTTCTTTTTACAAGTATTACACAATAACTTTGATTTGAATTGAATATTTAAAGCTAGGAAGGACTCACAGTCAAACAAAAGTGAGTATATATTTTTTTGCATTTATCACACGAAATAAACACTAGCAGATTCAGCAGAATCGTTTCATGGCAAAGAATTGAATGTAAGAAAAAGTCTTCATGCGTGAGGCGTAGAAAGGACAGTCAAGGACATATGACTTGATCTCAAAATTCTGTAGAGCAGTGTTTCTCAAACTGCTGGTCACCCCTCCCCAGAGGGGCGCAAGCATATCGAAAATAAAAGATTAAACAAATTAATTGACTGGAATGAAGTAAATCAAAATACTTTCTGACATAATACAAAAATACAGATTTACACTGATAAAATTTCTTTATCATCTGGCGATATTATGTCATTAAAAATAAAAGATTCTACTTCAAATGCTCATTGTATCTTTGATCCTATAACCAAATAAAAAAATATATATTTTGTTTGCTTTGGTGTAATCGCATGATGAGATATTTTTATTACGTTTCTTTTAACCTAAAATATTACATCTGCTGACCTTCGAGCTTACTGATATGTCTAACTCCGTCCCTTTTTTTGGGAAGTTGTATATAATATATTTCTGTTGTGATTTTTTCCTTGTGAAAGAATTTTATGATATATAGATAATCATAATGAGCACTTTGAAGAGTTATTTAGCCAAGATTTATTTTTATGAGCATTTTGAAACATATAATGCATAATGAAAAACGTTTTACACAATTCTTTTTTAGAACTAATATCCATATTTTTATTATGAATACACTTTTAATACGGGAGCCGTCGCGCAATGCGCAGCCACCCCAGGCTCACGAAATGGAAAATTCAGAGAAAACTGTTTATTATTTACCAATGACCTTGACGGAGTGTCCTCCAATATAACAATCTTAATGGGAATTAAAATGAATTTATCCCATTTCGCTCTCGTTTTTAGGAGTGGAAAAACTTTTTTTAATATCTTATGGTACTTGTTTTGACCGAGCTAACGGCGCGACCACTTTAGTTCAAAAATATTTTCCATGAAATTGCTGCACTTTCCCCTATGAATATCTTTGGGATTTTGATTGTTGTGTTGTACGGAAAAACTTGCTGAAATAATGTATTTTAATCATGATAGCGAAAGTAAATTTGAGAAAAGCAATGAACATGAAAGGAAAATTTTCAATAGCTACTTAAAGAGCTCCATCAAGGAAAATATGAAGCCATAAGTGCACTGCAAAATACACTTTATCCTGTCAAAAAGACACAAGCTACAAAAATTCAGTTTTATTGGATTTTTTCTCAAATTATCAAAAAAATTTTGAAAAGTCGTTGAAATAGGTAAGTATATTTTCTCTTAGTTAAATTATTCACTGAAATTGTGTTTTTTATCGTGTATAGTAAAAATAATTATAAAAAAAGGATTGGAGTGACTCACATACACTCTGCGTGACCATTAACGTTAGTATCGAGTGCACACCTGATCCCGGGCTAAAACATTTTGAAGTTTTCTCGTTTTAAATATTAAAAAAAGCAATTATTCTTCACTGGAATTTTACATTGGCTTTTTCATTATTTAACATTAAATCTAAATGCTTCTGTGAGGCTTAAAATTGCAGTTCGTTCAAAACGATTTATAATATGAGCATTCCTTTCAACAAATCATTTTACCATTTTATATACATTGTCATGCACTTGGTTTTACTCTCCTTACAATTAAGAACATCAAGGATTATGTATTATTTTTTTTAAAAAAACTCGTGTGGAGAGTGGGTACTTCAGCCAGTACAAGAACAAGTTTAATTATTATTAGTGACTTCCATGGGTTTGTTTGCAAAAGAGCAAAGTTTTTCACAGGAATGCTTAATATTAGAAATTGACACTGTTATTTTTTATATTTAGCTGATATCTATATTTTGTCTTCAAAGCAGCCATCACAGAAAATCCAGATTCAGAAAAGTAGGATGTTGAAAATGGTTATAGTATATGAAATGCTTTTATTCTTCTCAGTGCAGAAAAAAATTCATCTTCCACCTCTGCCCAAAATTCGAAGAGTGGTTTATTATAAAATCGCATTTTAATTTCGTCATAGGATGTGAAATCTATGAAGATTTCTTCTACGACAGTGGAGAGCCCTTCTGAAGTATTTTGAAATGGACCCTTAACCTACCCGTAATTTGCTATCAAATTGTCCTCGTCTGTGTACTTGATGATACTTTATTATTGTCGAATGTTTTCTACGACTTAAAAATATATCCATGATTTTGTTCTAATCTACTGCCGTAAATACTTAATATCGTGAATTACAACTAACGCGTAAATTATGAAATGTGCACTCAAGATAGATTCGGTAGCTAATCGACTCGATTAAGACTGACTGGAATTGTACAAGGTACAGCATTTTTACATGTTTTGCGCAGCCGTCCGTCAGGTTACCCAGACTCACGTAAACGATCGCGAGAATGCCAGATGTGATGGATATGATAGAGAGCAATATAAACTAGATCAAAGGTCATCAAAGTGGTGGTCAGCGAGACAATTTCGCTGGTAAAAAGAAAAATGTGGAATGTAATCAGTCATCACGTTAAGTTATGTTTTAAGATGCTTTGATTGTGTGTTCTTAGATCAGAATTTTTTTATAAATATATTTAACACTTAAAAAATCTCATTAGTGGTCCGTGCGATTTAAATCATGAGTTTATTGGTCCGTGAGGTCAAAACGTTTGGCGACCGCTGGACTAGATTTTTTTTGTTGACATTTGTACTTTTAGAAATGGATGATGAAGGAAATAAATCATTAACTAAATATCATTTTACAATATGTTTCAATGTAAAATTTAGAGAAAGAAAAATAACATAATAATTAACTTATTACTTAAAAGTTATTTACTTAAAATATATATTACTTAAGAGTAACATATACAAAATTTAATACATATCCTATTAATTTATATGGTTTATAATTAAGATCATATTGTAGCTTTAGCGTCTCTCTCAAAGTACATTATTATTGCATTCAATACATTTTTATTTTAAGAATGGGGCGCGATAAAAATTATGATTGAAAATTGGGTCGCCAGTATTGAAAGTTTGAGAAGCACTGCTGTAGAGTGACAATGAGAAGTGCTCTGCGTGCCACATGTGGCACGCGTGCCATATGTTAGCGATCCCTTATACTGCCCAAAATATCTACATAATATATTGTAAAAATGTAATTACACCAATTTTTAAACAACTTTCCAGTTATTACAGAAAATTGAACCTATTCAGAAAAGATATAGCATACAACAATCACTTTTAATGGCATCAATAAAATTTACTTAATTTTTTTTAATACGATTCTGACCAGAATATAATTCGAAATAATTTCGATAAGAACTTGTTTACCCTTTTTGTTGTCCAAGCGTAAGTAAAGACAATGATATGCATTAGAAAAAAGAACAATGATAAAAACATGAGCAAAAAGCACAAATAAATCCCTATTGTTTTGAAAAATATTTGGCGTTTTATTGTGATTCCTTGAGAAAGATTGAAATGTATAGAATGAATGAACTTGATTAGAAATCTTGTGAACACTATACTTATAGACAATACCCATTTATTATAGGATTTTGCTTCCTTTGTTATTGTTGTGAAGGAAGTCCTTGCCAGCGATATTTTTTCTTTCAAATCCCAATGTTAGAAGAGCCGATTTTTTTCTAAAAATAATGGACTATTGGAATCCAGTAGAATTTCAATAAAAAAATCTTTTTGGTGTTTAAGGGGATTATAAAGGAACGATTAATTGACAGCCAAAATCATCAGTACAATTCAATTGACAAAAATAATTCAAACAAATGTGGTTCAACCTGAATTATATTTTTATATAATTTTCAATAATCTCACAAAATTTTAGAGTTCCAAGTTAAAAATTATACAGTTATGATAACTTTTATGTGCGTTTTTATTCATATCTCAAAGGCAAATGAAAAATTTAAGCGGATTTATCTCAGAAAAAAAAATAACCCATTCATTGTTATTTAACATACTGGTGCTTTTTTTTCTGTTGTGCCTTATGATTTAAAAAAAATTTATTTATTGCTAATAGTACATGTAAACAAAAATTGGTATTCATTTTAGAATGAAATCAATATTTGTTTTTTAAGAATAGTTGAATTTAGAATTTACACATTTTCAGGGAATTTTCAATAAGCATTCAGGAAAAAAAAATTTACATATATCGCTCCTACTAGCAGTAAACTCATACTGACTTTAGTTATACATAACCTGACGTATTTGCAAGTTAAATTTCACGCGTGCACATCAATTATTCTAGGAAGAATAACATTTTAAAATCCATAAATTTTAAAACGTTTCTTTAAAAAAATATAAAAGTTAGTATTCTGTAACATTTTGAGAACAAATTCTGCTTTATGTAATCCATATACTTTGGTTACAAGTAAAAAATTGTAAGAACTATTAAATCTAGCATTTTTGTACGAATGGCTTTGAAGAGTAATGATTTACTAATGAATAGAATATTTTGGTTAGCTAATTTGGAATAAAATGCTTTTTGGCAAAAAGCTGTCTAAGCCCTCCCGCTGCCCAGGAATAAAGTAATTTTTCATCCCACGCACACCCATCACACTGGATGCATCGTTGAAAAGTGACTTCGGTTGGTGGAGATTGGATGATAAATAACATATTTTAGGATTGTGAAGATGTTACTTTTAGTATAACGCATGCTGAATTGGAGTCATCCGCCAAAAGGTTTCTAAGCAATTAATTATTTTTGCTGTGGTACACTATTTTGACTAAAGGATCTGTGCTTTGTTTCAAAAGGCCGTTTTACAGACGATGTTCTATGTATCACTGCTCCAGAGAACACTTATACTTACTATCTTGTACTTTTTGTTCTTTTGCTGAACTAGCCATGTTAAATAACAGTTAAAAATCGTAAATATAACACAAACAAACTCTAAAATACAGTTGTGTCAACGAAATTGACTATGCTATGCGTAGGCAAACTTTGCATCATAAGCAATTGTAGTCTATCACGTAACTAAGGCAAGAAAATAACAAATGAGTGTGCTCTCCGCCACCCCGCGACCGATCACTCGTGTTTCTTCGTAATACTTCATAGTGAACTTTATTATGTTGAAATAAAATGCAAAACATTTCGATCCCTGGAGGGCCCAAAGTATTGTGTCACGTGCCATTCATGGCACGCGTGCCACTGATTCGCCATTCCTGCCATAATGCATGCTACTTTAGAGGAATATTTGAGATAGTTTTTCTTCTACAGAAACAGCTACATAAATTGTTAGTTTCTCAAATGGCTCTGAATGAAAGCTGATGTTTATGATGCGTATGCTATATTGAGTGTCAATATATTTTTTATTATATGCTTTGTCATTTTGAAAAGAATGGCGCCTACTCCTCTTGAGGTTTTCACTGACAACCAAATGATGGTTCCCTTTTCAGGAAAGCAGAATCATTTTAGATCCCTAGAAACGTGATTGGCGTTCGTCTTTTTTGCAGCCATTCACCAAACGACGAAGAACAAGAATAAGCACGTTTCTATGTCTTTCCAAGAAACCGGGCTTAGATGGTGTTTTTATATCTTTTTTTCAACAGCTAGTAAAATGGCAGACGTGAGCGTAATTTTTTTTGAGATCAGATTCTATTTTTTTTAGCCATTTGTTCTTTGTAAAATGTCGGGGAATTTTTATTCGAACTATATTGTGGTTGCTGAGGCTTCTAGTTTATCTGTTCTTATTTTTATTGATTTACCAGTATGAATATGTATTTTCATTTGAAGTAGTTGGCATGGAAAGAATATAATATGCTACCAGGCTGATGTGGAATTTCAGATATTTAATTTTCACGCATTTTTCATTTTTTTAAATAATAGTCCGTATGAAAAGAAATTCTTTAAAGTCTAAAAAATACATGAAACAACAATACTGAAAAAGAATTTTTGCTATAATGTGTATTTAATGCTAAAAATACGTTTATTTCCTAATTTTCCGATTATTCCCCCTAATAATATTAAACATACGCGCATTTTCTAGTTTAAAATTTCACGTTCGTAACATGTTTCATAAATTTTACTTTAAAAATACTATATTCAGTTAAATTTTTAATTCAATTTTTATAGGCTGTTTAGTTGTTTCCATATAATAAATAAAGAAGTTACTAGCTTTAGTTTAATTTGAAAATTTTAATGAAGTGTTCCATTTTAAATTTTCTTTAAGAATCACCGTTTCTAATTCAAATAAGAATTATGCATAAACACACTCAAATTGGTTATTTCCTAATCGTCAGCATTTTTAAATTATAATATCTTAATATATAACAAGTTCAAGAAAAGTTTTTGGATTTATTTTTTTACCTAACACATATTAGAATATTATAATGGTCCTTTCAAAAGACTAATCATGCGTAAACAAGAATGCCTAAATTTTTTCCTAGAGTTTTAATTTTCGTGATTTTACATTTCTCCTTTCAGTTCAAGAAGAAGAAAAACTAATTTATATGAATAGTTTTCTTTCATAACTAAATACACTGCTGGACAATTGCTAAGGACGGACCACAAATTGCTATGTAGCATAACATTAAGCGAGACATGAGGCCTAGTAGGATAAAATATGGTTGCCACACTGTTCAGACATTAGAATAAAGAATATTTATTGTTCTGGAAAGTACAAAAGCTGTGAAACATCTGAAAGAGAAAAAAAATGTTCATTTGATCTGCGTACGGAGAAATGGAACAATGAATCTAAAAGTCAGCAGGCACCTTAAAGAAAGGTATCAGTACGGGATATGTTCACCGTAGAGTGTGATGCAACATTTCACACGTCGTACCATACTTTGCACAACATTATCCAGCAGTTGTTCGGGCTATTTATCCCATTCCTCTGTGAGTGCACGGATGAGGGTGTTCTTGTTTGTCGGAGGATAGTTTCGACCAGCAACTTGCCTCCCCAAAGCATCCCACACATTTTCAATGGGGTTTAGATATGGAGAACGCGCTGGCCATACGAGACGTTGAATACCCTCGCTGTCTAGACAATCCTGAACAGCGAGTGTTCGATGACATGTTGCGTTGTCGTCCATAAAAACAAATTTATCACCGACAGCACCACGGAAAAGACGAACATGAGGAAGTAGAACTTCATCAATGTATCGTTGGCCCGTCATAGTCCCATTCGCAACCACATGTAGGCGCGTGCGGCCATTGATCATGATGCCGGCCCACATCACGATACTGCATGTCGGATATCGGTCCTTTTCCTGGATATTTTCTGGACGATAAGCAGTACCACTCTCGCGCCAGATCAGTTGGCGTCTACAATCCGATAACAGACTGAACCTACTCTCCTTTGAGAATAGTACGCATTCCCAGGCTTGTTCAGTCCAATTGTGATGCTCACGACACCATTGCAAACCTGCAGTACAGTGCTGTCTGGTCAATGGGACACACACAACAGGTCTGCGTGCGTATAGTCCTCCTCCCCTCAAACGTCTGGCAACAGTTTTTCGGGAGATCTGCTTTCCTGAGGCAGCAAGAAACTGATTTGCCACCTGCTGAGCTGTGGTGCGCCTGTTCCGTTTTGCTGATAGGACGATATATCTGTCTTCTGCAGGTGTCGTACTTCTAACACGACCTCCTACGTGCCGTCAACTACACATTCCAGTAGTTTTAAATGACTTCCACAGCCGTGAAACAACGCTGTGAGCGATGTCGAACTCCCTGCCAACATCTGTTATTTTTCGCCCTTCTTCAATCTTTCCAATAATTCGACCACGCATAAAATCATCTATGTGTTGTCGGAAAGACATGCCAAAAATTTTAAGTTCCTCTATTAAATCTTTCCTGTAAAACTTTGACTTGAAACAACAACTGTCCACATGCGGCAAAACCTTTAAAGCTCTTATGAACGCTATCACGTGATGAACAGACATGGAAAAAAAATTTGCATACTCATACTTCTTACTAATATCCCGCACTTATTCTAATTTTCCACATTTTGCTTCCTTTCATTTTGTGGTTGCTATGGATGATAGTGTTATCCGTCCTTAGCAATTGTCCAGCAGTGTAGTTGCAAATGCTGTTAAAATGGGGAAAAGAGATAGTTCCTTCAATCAATTTTATAATATTATGATAAGTAGGATTGTAAAATCATTTATGGTGCGATTCGTAAAGACTGAATTAGTTTCTTAACTGGGTTTTGAAGTGTAAATAGTAAGGTTCCGTAATTGAGATAATGACTATTACTTTTTTAAATGACATTTCTTAGAAATTAGTTATGCTGTAGGGTAATTATTCAAACAGCCCTGAGAGACAGATATATTTGACAATAATTGTTTTGTTAAGTATTTGACAGCAATTTTATTATTTAAGCATTTGTCAGTAATTGTCGAATTATGTATTTTTTTATCAAATAAATTAGTTATTGCTAGATCTAGAAAGCCACATCTACATATTAATGTATATTAAAATTAACAACACTTAATTCACAGAAAAAAATTTCGCATAATTAGCGCATATATTTATACTATATTTTCATTCGGTTCTTAGCTATCAACATGTTATAATCATTATATTGCTCAAAATAGCTAATACATGAAAATTATTAAAATAGTTTTTATCCATACTTGTAACATGAGTTCAAATAAATATATTTAAGGAAATTTTTTTTTTCTTAAGCAATTATTCGTATAAATGTAATAACACTAATTTTTAAATAACCTTCCAGCTATTAACCTTTTAAATGTCATGCCCGAGTTCATCTCGGGGAAGGCACTAGTGCTCCAAAATGCCATGTCCGAGACAATCTCGGGCACAGCATTAGTGCTTTAAAATTTCACGCCCGCGAGTACTATATTCAATCAATTTTATGAAATCATGATAAGTAGGATCGTTATATAGATCATTTATGGTGCCATTTGTAGAGATTGAAGTTTTTGAAGATCCATTAATTGAAATAATGACCACTATTTTCCAAAATGATGCATCTTAGAAATTAACTATGTCGCAGGAGAATTATACAAATATCTCTGATAGAAAGATATAATAAATAGCTTTTAAAACTAGCAGAGCATTATAATTTTGAGCAATTAGATTTCGCATTTTTTTTTTTTTTTTTTTTTACTCTTAATTGACTTTTTAACTCATATAAATACAAAAAAGCAACACTTGAAAAGTTAAACTATAATAAACGAAAGCTATACAGTATAAAAAAAGCTACAGATATATTGTTGATTTAAAAATGCCGAGTTTTCAGATGGAGAAAAAGCATTTTTGTTAATCTTCTTTCAGCATGAATGTACAATATACTATTAATTTTTAAATAAAAAAAGATTTTGCAGTCTACAACAGTGAGTGCAATAATAAATCCGTATAAGGAATAATCAATATTGTCTATTTGGCTTGTTATAATTATGCATTTTGGCTTAAGTTGTATTCTAAAAGACTAAAAGTAGTAAACGATCAGCTTTCTGAGAATATTATTGTTTAAACTTGGAAAGCCACAAAATAGTCCTTAGAAAATAATTTTGTTTCCGATTTGATTTTTTGTACCGCCCTGCTCACGATATATCTTAATTGTAAATAAATATCATGAAAAAATAGTTTTATTTTTTAACAAACAGCGTTGATATTAAATATTGAATTCCCTTTCAGAAATATATCAGCATCACAGATATCTACAAATAGTTAGAGGCGTTACGTTACTATCGTGACACTATAAAAAGTGAATCGCAACTTGTGCTTTTAACTCTTTCATGCGCTGAATTTTTGACAAAAAAATGCACTAGAGGGAAATAATTACAAATATTTTAGATGGACCACACAAAACTATAATTATTGAAAAGAAGCTGTGGTACATATTAATAATATTAAATATTTCTGCAAATAAAGGCTGTCCAAAGTTCACGAAAATAAGTGGTACATATTTTGTACGCCACACTTCAAGCAGCATGATAGTTCTGGAAACATGATTTTTTCCTCCCTAGGCACAATGGTAGCTTTATCTAGTTGTTTTCAGTTGAAAATTAATAAATACACTTATTCATCTTATACTGCTATTCATCCTATATATTAAAACATTTTCAGTTTTTCCTAATATAACGTTGTAAGCTTAATTTTAGTTTAATTCTAATTTACCTAATGTTAGTATTAATTTTAGATATTGTAGTCTATGCATTATTCCATTTTACCTAGTTTTATATAATAGTTGTATTGGTTGTATTTATTTTTTCCTGAACACAATCTATAAAACTCATTCAGGACCTTTGTGTAATTTTGTGTATGTACTATTATTTAATAAATATCATTAAAAAATACAGCTTACAACAAATCTATAACATAATCCATAAACATCAATAAACATGTCTATTATTGCGAAAAAATATATGTGGAATGTGCATTCTGTATAAGTAAAGAAGATGGCCTTCAAAAGAATGGTGGCACAGTTTTTGGACTCACAAATTTTCATTCTAACAATGCACATACGATTTACTAATTGTTGTAATATTAACTTATTTAGCTACATAATATATGTACATACCTGATTTGTATCAAATATCACAAGAATCACTCTCATTTACAATTAAAAAAATACACAATACAGTCACTTCCAAAATATACCACTCAACAGATTCACGGCTGATAAAAGGATTAACTACTGCATAAACCTATTGCAGACAATAAGCTTCTGACATCTGTTGGAAACTTGAGTAACAGCTAGGAGTTAACATCTGTGGTGGTTCAAAGAATATACCTTCTAACATCCATTTCTGAGGCATTCAAACAAGTGACACGTTTTTGTGTACCACCACACAATAAATCAATAAGAATGGGTGGTACAACGTGTGTACCATCAGGAATGAAAGAGTTAAACCTTTTGCTCTACTAACCAGATTCAACTTTTTTAAAGCTGTCTTCGGTAAAAGTACGAGAGCTTGAACTAAACGCGAAGCACAGTTTCAGACAGAAAAATGCCTCAATTTCCATGAAAAAATTTGCAATATTATAACTCATACCTCTGTTAACAATATAGTGTTTTTAAAATTTCAAATTAGTCCATGAATATTTTTTTCGTTTTAATACGTGAAGGCATAGCCCATTTAACATTACGGTGTAAGAGAAAAAACGCGGAACAAGTTTCATACCAGAAAAAAATGGATCAACTCGGTTAAAAATGAGATGTATGATAAAAAATGTTACTCTCTAAAGGATAGTGAAGCCAGAATATCATATTAATTTTTTATTTCTTTTATACCTGAAAAAATGTTCCAAATTCAGGTCCTATTCATTAACATTGACCGAAAACCACCTTAAATCTACAGAAGTGGATCAGCTGAATAATATCTCTGTTCTTTACATCGGTGCTTCTCAAACTTTCAATATACGCCACCCCCTAATCAATCATCATTTTCATCGCGCCCATACAATAACAATGTGCTAAATTCTATAATACTATACTTTGACACTAAAGCTACAATATACGACTTTAACCTCTCATGTGCCACCGACGTATATAACGTCTCGCTCAGCCAAAGCATTAATTTTCTGGACGTATATAAACGCCTTTTCGAAGTACGATCTTTTCTGTGTAGTGTCATCTATATAAAATTATCCCGATGACTTTGGATTGCAACAAAAGGACCTTAACAGTGTTTGCGAAGGATTTACTTATTTCAGAACATTTGATTATTTATTTCTCCCCCCCTCCCATTAAAAAAACCATCAAAATACGCTGGTGTATGTGGTAAACAGTGGCATAGGGAAGCGAATCACGTTACTTTTAATCGGCAATTAAGGAATTAATTATAAAGCGTATAAATTATCAAGATAAGTGTTAATACAAGATCATGGGGTCACTGATAATTATTAAACTTGTTCTTAACTTTATTTGTTAAATTAATAATAAAATATACATTATACAGTTTTGATACATGTATAAGTATATTATATCAATGTAAATGTGTATTCTATTTTATTATATCAGAAAGTATTTTGTTTGTTTACTTTCAGTAAATTAATAACTTTTAAATGAGCTTTTGTTTTCAACTTTTCAATAGACTCGTTCCTCTCATAGAGTTATTACGCCCCCAAAGGGGGTGCGCCCCACAGTTTGAGAAACGCTGCCTTACCCCTCACCAAAAAAAGTGGCACTGTATTCATTATTATCATTTCTGACACAGAATGCATTTAAATTTCTTGGTTTCACTAGAATCAAATTAAATTCTACTAAACATAAGAGTCTAAATTGAAAATTTACACAATTTTCCCAATTCCCACTATAACATTAATTCGCAGCAGATGGCTTTAAAGGAAAGTGAATCCTTTTTTTATGTCTGTAATTACACATATAAGCTCTATTTGATTAACCTTTTTAAAATTTATAATTGTACTCTTTCAAAAGTTAGTTTAGTATGCCCTTTAAAACTCAACATGCTAAATTGTTTGACCTGTTAGCTAGTCAAGAGTTTAAAACATTTAATGACATTGTAAACAATAATTTCAGCTTACGTACATACACCTTAATTTCAGCTCATCTAACAGTACCTTAATAAGTGCCTTCTGTAATTTCAAAGCACTTCAAAACAATTGCGCCATTTTGCTAGTTATATTATGCTGTAATATTTTAATGGCAAAGCATGTAAAATTTAGGTGAAGTGGTTGTATCTTTTATAGGTTTTCATAGTTCCTTTCACAAGAAAATATGTTTTGGTTTTGTTTGTGTTCTTTGAAAGTAGTAAATGTGGAATATTTTTGCACTTTTTTTAATTTAATTAAGTTTATATACATATATATATATATATATATATATATATATATATATATATATATATATATATATATATATATATATATATAATTAAATTTCTTAATAAAGTGTAAGAAATTTAGTAAAAATAGTATAATAAGAAAAAAAGAAATGTGCAAAAGTATTCATTTAAATAATATTATATAGTAAATTGCTTTAATGTTTTGAAGTAATAGTTTCAATATTTCTTATTGCATTTCTTTACTAACTCTATGGAAAAATGAAAGATTTCTAACTTAATGGATTGCAAGTAAGTCCTGCGGAATAATTTCTGGTTTTATGCTTTATCATGAAGTTGATTCAAAGTAAATTTTAAACCAAATCCTTAAATAAGAGATTATTTTGCTTAAAATAAATTAATTGATATTGAAAGTTAGAGTTTTTCTTTTTAAATTTGTTAAATTGTACTGTTAGGAATATCGATTGGTGGATTAATTTTATATTTTCTTACAAAAAATATCTTCGTAATTCGATGATTATCGTTGCCATTAACAATAACCAAAATATAATTACCATAATTACCGATTAATAATAATTATTTAACTATAATTAACAGAATACTTATTAATATTTTTTAGATATACAACTCTTTGCTTTAATGTTTATCTGATAATTGTTCCTATTATAGACACTGAAGAGCCCCAAAAACTGCTACACCTGCCTAATGTCGTGTAGGGCCCCCACGAGCAAGCAGAAGTGTTGCAACACGACGTGGCATGGATTCGATTAATGTCTGAAGTAGTGGTGGAGGTAAATGTCATCATGAATCCTGCAGGGCTGTCCATAAATCAGTCGGAGTAGGAGGGGTGGAAATCTCTTCTGAACAGTACGTTGCAAGACATCGCAGATATGTGCAATAATGTTCATGTTTGGGATTCTGGTGGCCATCGAATGTGTCTAAATTCCTAAGAGTGCTCCTGGACCCGCTCTGTAGCAATTCTGGACATGTGGGGTGTCGCATTGTTCTTCCAAAATTCCCCAAGTCCGTCGGACTGTACAAGGGACATGAATGGGTGCAGGGGATCAGACAGGATACTTATGTATATGTCACATGTCTGAGTCGCATCTAGACGTATCAAGGATCCCATATCACGCCACCTGCACACGCCCCATACCATCACAAAGCCTACATCAGCTTGAACAGCCCCTGTTGACACGTAGGGTCCATGGATTCATGAGGTTGTCTCCATACCCGTGCACGTTCATCAGCTCTATTCAATTGGAAACGACACTCGTTGGAGCGGGAAACGTGTTTCTAGTCATCATTAGTCCAATGTCGGTGTTGACGGGCCCAGTCGAGGCGTAAAGCTTTATGTCGTGCAGTCAACAAGGGTACACGAGTGGGCCTTCGCCTCCTAAGGCCCATATCGAAGATGTTTCGTTGAACGGTTCGCACGGTGAAACTTGTTGATGGCCCAGCATTAAAATCTGCAGCAATTTGTGGAAGGGTTGCATGTATGTCACTCTTAATGATTCTCGTCAGTTGTCACTGTTCCCGTTTTTGCATGTTCTTTTTCTGGCTGTGGCGATGTCGTAGATTTGATGTTTTACCGGATTCCCGAGATTCACGGTACACTCGTAAAAATATCGTACGTGAAAATCCGAATTTCATCACTACCTCGGAGATGCTACATTCCATCTCTCTTGCGCTGACTATAACACCACTCTCAAATTCATTTAAACATTGATAGCATCTCATTGTAGCTGCAGAAACCTATCTAACAACTATGCCAGACACTCGTAGTCTTACATAGGCTTTGCCGACCACAGCGCCGTACTCTTATTGGTTCCATAACTCTTTATTTGCATACGCATGCCTCTACCAGTTTTCTTGGCTCTTCAGTGAATAAAATAAAGCAGAACATAATAGAATTAACATTATTAATTAATTTTGTATTTAACGTTTAAAAGTTAAGATCCTTTTAATCCAATTACTTTTCATAAAATAAAAGAAATAATCCTTTATTTTAATTTAAAAGCCAACTATACTTAAAGCATTGCATTTGCTTAACATTTTGATCAAAAAACTAACAAAACAAAATTTTCTTTTTATGATTTTTATTCCACTAAAAGCAAACAAGCTTTTTTAATATGAAGAATAAGATTTTAAAGCAAAAAAATCTTTTACTTTTGTTTCATGTATTGTTTGAACTAGTACTCCTGTCTAAAGAGAAAGTTTTATTTAGTAAAAGATAAGTGGAGAGTTTTATATTCGGTTTTAACATTTTTTCTTATGAAAAACAGTATTTCTCATCATTGCAACCAAATTCAGTTGTGAAATATGGAGAGAAATCCAGATTCTTTTTTCAGCGGTGAAACATTGAATTCAGTTTTTTGTTTTCATTTATGTTTTAAAGAATGGTTTCATTAATTATCATATGTATTTAAAGGATTTAAGGTATCCAACTACGTTCGAAACGGTGAATTTAAAAAAGGGCATAAATGGATAATTTTCATTATATTTAGTGCCACTTATATTAGAATACATATTAAATTGTTTTAAGTGAAACAATTATTTAAATTCAATATTTTGGCAAAAACTTAACTTAGAATGACCTTCTTTCAAAACCTTCTCCTTTTACAAAATTTGCTTCTATATATTTTGCTTATATAAAGTAAAGACTTCTCCAGAGAATCTGAACTAGGATTTTTAAAAAATTCACATTATTTTTAGAGTTCCCAACAAACTGAAATATTTTTCTTAAAATTTCTCCCCTCTGTTGTAGAAAAACATGTATAAATCCACTTCTAAGTTATATCTTTCAAAAATTCTAGTTCAGCCTCTGTACAGAGGTCTGAGCTATATATAGGCAAAATATTATTATAACAGAAGCATTTTTCATAAAAGGAGAATGTTTTGAAAATTGGACATTCTCTAAGTTCATTTTTTGTCAAAATTTTGTACATAAATAATTTTTTATTGCAATAATATTCTTAAAACAGTTTTATGTACGTTTTCTAATCTAAGTGACTCTAAATATACTAAATATTATCTATTTTTATGTTTTTGCAAAATCACGGTTCTAAACGTAGCCGGATACCTTAAGAAACTCCAGCATAAATTAAATTACTTTCAATTTGAAGAAATTTCATTTATTATGCCTTTATAAGTTTCATGAAACGAATACCTAAGCATTTAAAGTTATTATCTGTATCATATTTATTTATGAAAATATAACATTAAAATTTTTTTCAAAGTTATCAACACAAAATGTTTAATTAGAAATATATTTAATTAATGCAGTATATGGCACAATTTTCGCATACTTTAGAAGGATAATGTAAACATGTATTTCCCTTTGTTATTAAGCGATATAGATCTAACTTAGCTTATTATATATTTCTTAGTTTAGAAGTTAATAGCCATGTGTAAAAGCTATTTCCTAAAAATTAAATAAACCAAGAAAAAACAATTTGAATTTAAAATAACAAGTTTGTAAAGAAAATTACATTTTACTTAAAATATATATCCGATATTTTTTCCCCTAATTTTGTAACCTCTCTCTCGGGCACCTAGATGTGTGGGAGGTAGGGAAGAAATACTTGACATGATCCAATTAATCTATTTATTTACCACACAAAGAACAGACACAATGTCAACTAATAATATTAAGAGAATGTCTCAATGCTAACCATGAAAGTGGAACAACGATGGTAAAACATGAATGATTAGGAGACTATCAAACTTGATCTTTACCTTAATAAAGGATCTAACCTATCATCCGGTTTTATCTAATATCAATTCAATCTTAGTGAACAATCGTCACTCTAAAGTTTCCTCTTAATAAGTCTCAAATCACAATAATTCTAATATTTTACCCTCAGTAGCAATCTCACCTGACTCGAGTATATCTTTTCTCCTCCTCTCTTTTAAGCTAAAAAAATGTTAATTTACATGTCACGATTCTCTTCTTCCGAAGATTTGTATGTGAAGAATAAGGACAAAAAAAACTAAAAATAAAGGTTTTATTTAATCAGAAAATTCTTTTTGATGTGTCATTAAGTATTATTTGTGCATTTCCTTTGAATTTAATACTGAAAAACAACACAGAACTTTTTAAAAAAGATCAGAATAACACGCTTTCGGTTTTAATAAACAAAAAATCATTAGATCCAACATGATCTTAGATGTTCTTTTATCGTGTGGATAAAATTTTCTCTTGTACATTTTTGATTCCATTTCTATGACAACCGAATTCAACTCTATTCTGCTTAATGCAATTTTAATTAATATGCATATGTCTTATGTTGTGAAAAGAATACAAATAAAAAATTAATGTTCTGTACTGAGAGAATTTTTTTTCTTTCTTTAGAATCAAATAATTGTACTTTTTCTTTATTTTCGTAAGATCTTGATTACGAAAATAAAATCTTATAGATAACATATTTTATTTATTTATTTATTTAGATGAATGTAATATTATACATTTCTAAAATAAATACTCGTAAAAATTAGCATTATGTCAAAAGAATTTTATAACTTGAACAAAAATTTATTGAAATATATATTTAATTACAAAAAATGGGTTTTTTTACTGTCAGCAAAATTAGATTCGGATTGTAATCCTGCCAACTCTCATTATTCAATCCAGGAATAAGATATGATTCAGGAATGAGATATCCACTGTGTGTATTACGGTTTATTCTCAGGAAGCATTTACTGCATATTCCATGGTATAACGTTCACATTTAACCAGGACTCCGAACCTTAATTTTTTTCTTTCTGGCTCAACTAAAAAATATATCTGTTCAGTTCCTGTTTTCGTTCCGCCAAAACTAACGGTTTTCGGTTCAGTTCCGAATGAATAATTTTATTTTGTGTGTATTCTTATTTGTACAAAAAAACATGTGACTCTATGACTTACTCTTCATCCACGCAACCTAGGTCTGAAGGAATAAATGATTGACCACTCGGACTCTCCATAATAAATCTAGTTTACTATCGTCTCAATCTATATTAATCAATGCAACGCAAGTCTTACTAGGAAAATCAGATCAGGAATGATACGACGTAATTATCAATACTAAGTTAAAATAGCACCTGAAATCCTACTCATTATCTTAGTGATAAATTAACTTCCGAATCTTTATCTACAGCAGATTCCTTAACTAGCTAGATTCCCGCTCCATAATTAAACTTTAATAATCAATCGCCTACCGATATCACACAGCGATCAGCAACCAAGCTTTATGTCTTCCTCTTGTATTCAATTCCTTTAATATTAATCTTCTATATATATTATTATCTGACTTGATCCAGCTTCTATGCAACTTTCTGGCTTCTAATCGACTTCTATATGGTTTCTATAAGCCTCAGCCGACTTACTCGCGAATGCAAAAGCTCCAATATATATAATAATTCACTAATCTGAATATCGCGTTTTCTTCTTGAGAAGATTGGATTGAAATGCCATTCTGACCCCAAAGATTCCCCAAGAGTATTAGTTAAAAGGCGTGATAATAATTGTATCTTGGATAAAAAATGTAATTCGATTAAAATTGAAGGGTTTTTTTTAATTGGTACACCATGTGAACTGATAAATTGAACCAGCATGTACAATTTGAGCAATGAGCAGAGAACGGCAATCATAAGCATTGTTATCCATTATCAAAATCACGATTGACAACTAGGTTCATGATTATGTCGATTATGTCTACCCTCATCTCTTGATACTTGATACTCCCATTGTGCACTTGGCCTTTCAATAATTATGTAAAAAATGTGTTTATTTATTTATTTAACGTATGAAAATTGTCTGTAGTTATTAACACTATATTTTCTAATGTGGTTTTACTGAGATTACATCTGTTGTTCGAGAGAATAAATTTCAAACTTTAAAAAGCCCTTTCAACACTAACTTGTGTAACTGCATCTGCAAAAACTTCCACCCTTACAAACGCCACACAAAAACATCTCATTTCTTATCAGTTGGCTTTGGAATTCGGTGACGAGTACTTCCCCGTGTGAGAAAAAATCTGTGAGTTTGGCAAAGAGTTTTGGGGGAAAGCAAACTGCTATTTCGCTTTAAATGGCGATGGAACTTCTTAAAGTTGTTGGTCAAAAATAGAAGCCCAGGCACGAGAATTTAGAGATGCTTGTTGGTTCAAAAACGCGAAATCTCATAATTATCCAATATCATGACCTTGAATGCTAGAAAAAAGCCTTGTTCTTAATAAACAAATGGGTATTACATTTTCTGTAAACAAAGGATGGCTGGAATGTTTTAATGAAAGGAATGTAACAGTACTAAAAATTGTTTCTGAATACTCAATAAATGTCTTTCAAAAAACTCGGAAAAATTTTTATTAAATTTCATTATGTTCTTGTATACTTTTAGATTCATTTATATTTATTAAAAACATGCATATATTTCACGATTCCATTCAATTCGTATTCCATATATAATGTTATTAATTTTGTGTAAAACAGTGCAAATAATTTGTGTTTGGATGTGCAATGCATTTACGCAATCAACACCGTCCCTTACGTTATAATGGCGATTCAATGGGAACTTGGCAATAGAGTCAAGTTGGCATCATTTTTGGCGACCAATTTGGCAACTTGGCAACCAGTTTTGCCACCATTTATGGTAAGTTCGTGACCCTATGGATTAATCTGGAAATCAGTGGAGAAATACACCAATTTCCCGATCTTTGACGCAAGCGGATCTTTCTTGTAGGATCCGCGAGACAAATGAATAGGAAGACGCTAGCCGAAACTGAGTCAGTATAGCTTTGACTAACGATTAGTAGTCTTGCCTTGACCGTTAAAGAGACGACTAGAGATAAGCGATTAGCTGGACTCTTGAGTAGGACGAGTGGTGCTTGTGAATAATTTTTCACATACTTGTACTTTAGACATTGATACTTGTGTCTGGGTACTGTTGAAGGTGTGAAGACCTTCTGATGTTTATTCTGTGAATTCTGCTGTGAATTCGTATTATAAGGATTGTTTTCTCGACAATAAATTCTCAGCGCTCCTAATGACCTGTCTTGTTCTTTGTGACTGATTTGCATAAAATCCTTGAATCCCGATCAACGTAATCATGTTTAATACTATTAATTCTCTTTGTCAATAATTAATTCTTAGGCTTAACTTCGATTAAGAAAATAGTCAAGCTTACCTCAATTCACATCGGGCAGAGAGCAGTCGTGAGATGTTCCTAGAATTCAAAATAGTACAAAAAAGTTCAGGTAAAAATTCCAAGAAGTAAAACCACACTTAAAGTAACGAGCGAGCCGACCGTAGTTGATAGATAGAAGCTTTATTTACTAACTTACTAAAAATGGCATTTCTCGTGGCTTCTCGCGAGACAAACTGCGTTGCCACACAACTGCAACTAATCACTACAAAATAATAATTTCAGACAAATTGCGAAGGCTCGGAACGAGGATTCGCGACACACTCCCACCTTTGAGTTCCCTTAACTGGTATTGGAACTCAAACTCGGTCCTTCAGTGTCTCTTTTATTTGCTCTGGCAAATTAGATATATCAGTTCCACTGACTTCCAGAGGATATAGTCTCTGAATTGGTCGTAAGAAGGATCCACTACTTGTTGACACTTCTACTACTCTAACTCTTCCGTCTCTCCCTGGGATAAGTTTAATCACTTTAGCAAGAGGCCAGTAAATTCTTTTCGAGTTAGTATCTCCTATTAGTACAATATCTCCTTCCTTGATAACGTCCTCCTTCCGAGATTTAGAAAAACTCTTCAACTCGCCTAGATATTCCAGACGAAAGCGTTTCCTCAATTCTTGTCTTATCCTCTGACGATAAAGAAATCTACGATTCATTCTCTGCGAATCGATAAGATCTAAATCCGAGACTCCATTCTCTTTTATTTCTTGTAAGAACATTGCTGGTGTGAGAGCAACAAGGTCCTCCTGATCTTCTGACAAATAAGTCAATGGTCTAGAATTGATCACACTTTCAGAGTCGCATACTACAGTATAAAGTTCTTCGTAAGTTACGCAAGCTTTTCCTAGGACTCTTCTGAGAATAATTTTTAGCATTCCTATAAGCCGTTCCCAGAACCCCCCACCAAGGTGAGGAAGGTGGGTTCAATTTCAAATTAATCTTCTTTAAACTCCCATAACCTTTCACTTTCTTCCAATCAATGTTTTTAAGTTCATTAGATGTTCCAACCAAATTCTTTCCATTATCTGAATAAATAGTGAAAGGACGACCTCTACGTGAAATAAATCTTCTGAGAGCGAGTATGAAGCTCTCAGTAGACAAAGAGGTAACGAGTTCCATATGTACTGCGCGAAAAACTGCACAAGGGAACAGCACAATCCAGGATTTTGTCCGATCTCTTAGAAAAAGTGGTCCGCATAGGTCCACGCCAGTTATTTCAAAATCTGTGCTTCTCTAACTCTATCCTCAGGTAGTGGTGGACTAAGTGTTGTGAGAGAGGTCTAACAGTGAATCTTTTTTGCAGATGATGCATTCACTCAACACTCTCTGACAGTTTTTCTGCTTTTTTAAAATCCAATAATTTTCACGCAACACAGACATCACTGTTTGTACTCCAGCATGATAAAGTTCTATATGTTTTTGTATAATCAACTTCGTCACAATAGGATGTCGGGAAGGAAGAACTATAGGATAGCGTATGGATTCAACGTCTTTTCTCATTATTATCTTCGATTTTATTCTGATTATTCCCTCCGAATCTACTAGAGTTTGCATTTGTGATACTAAGGATTTAGTATCGTTTGAAAAGCTTTGTTTTTGTACTATTTTCAATACTTTTCTTTCAGCTGCATCCGTTTCTTGAGTGATCAATTCTCCAAAGTCTCTGTCATTCCTTTGTTTTCTAAGATTATGGTAAAATCTATAAATCCATGCTGTGACTCTTATTATCTTCTTAAACGATGAAATTTCAGAAATATAATCCATTTCTTTTGGTTCATGATTGATTGTAGAAGCAACAGTTCTCTTTCTTTCCGAATCAATTATTGCACGATCCGGGCATGCTTCAGATAATGGCCATTCTTCACGAGGTTTGTTCAGCCAACTTGAACCCTCCCACCATAACGATGCAATAAGTTCTACTACACCACATCCTCTTGAAGGGAGGTCAGCTGGATTCAGAATTCCTGGAGTATGTTTCCAATCTTCGGGGTTGGTCAATCGACGTATTTCCTGTACCCTGTTGTTCACAAAGGTGCCCCAATTTTCTTTGCGCTTTATCCAATATAGAGCATTTACAGAGTCCGACCAGCAATAAATAGGTACATTCTCCAGTCCTAAATCAATCTTCGTAGTATTTATGAGTCTAGATCCAATAGTACATGCAAGAAGCTCTAATCTTGGTATAGTGATTGGTTTTATTGAGGCAACTCTAGCACGGGCTTGTACAAGTTGACATGTTATTGCTCCACCAACTTCAGTTCTTAAAAATACACAACTCGCGTAGGCGGCCTTACTTGCATCGCAAAATACATGCAGTGATAAATCACTGTTAGGGAAAGTTCTTAGATATGCATCTAGGAATTTCTAAATTATTTAAGCATTTTAAATGTTCCTTCCATCTTTCGAATTTTCTTGATATTGATAAAGGTATAATTCTGTGTCCCAAGAAACTCCCAATTTCCAACATTCTTGCAATAATATTTTTGGTTCTAAAGTAACAGGACAAGTGAACCCGATTGGGTCAAAGATACGGTGCACAGCTGAGAGTATTTTGCGTTTTGTTACTGGAATTTCGTTGATTTTCGAGTTTTCTTCCCAATTAACAGATATTGTGTCTTTGTCAGGCTTCCAAATTAAACCCAAAACAGGAACTTTCTTCTCTTCTTCCAATAGAGTACCTTTTTCTGCTTCAGAAACACTTGTATATACCCAACCATGTAGGTTGAATTTGGCGAGGCTCAAAATTTCTTTAGATTCAAGCATAAATCTTTCTATGTCTTCTGCATTATCTACACTCGTCAAACAGTTATCCACATAAAACGATTCTAATAACTTCTGCGCTGTAAGTTGCAGATGCCTTGATACCTGTTTCAAATGATATTCCAGAGTCACTCCAAGAAGAAAAGGACTGCTAGTGATCCCGAACACAACTCTCTTATGTTGATAAATCTTGGTTTTCTCCTTATCGCCATTCTCCCACCACAAAAATCTCAGAAAAGGTCTATCCTTTTCTTGAAGACCTATCTGCAAAAAGGCTTTCTCAATATCTGCTGTTATGCCAAACTTGCGGAGCCGAAATTTATTGACGATTGTTGGAATTAGTTCTACCATATTTGGTCCTTTTTCGAGACATTCATTTATCGAAGAAGAATTCTTTTTTTTTCGCCGATCCATCAAACACCGGTCTAATTTTTGGTAGTGGAATTATCTTTATATACAGGATGGTGCGGTAGATAGTGTTCATTCTTCTTATCTGCAACGTTCTGAACTTCTTCAATAATATCTTCGTTCTGCCAACTGTGAAAAACTGCTTCATATTTTCCTAAATTCTTGCTACGTTCTAAGGATTTAACACAATTTTTCAATCTTCTTTCAGCCAAGTTTCTACAGTTTGATAGAAATGGATGACCTTAAATCCAAAGTAAACTAACAACATATCTCCCATCTGCATCTCTTGTGACATGTCTTGCAAAATGATCTTTAGCAGCCTCTTCTAATTCAATTCTAGTCTTTTTCTCAAAAGGATCTTTAATTCCGAGAACATCTTAACTCCAAAGATCTTGGATACAGTTGTCACTAACATGTAAAGACAAAAGCACATTGGAATGCCTTTCCTTTTCCATTTTCATTTTTCCCATAACTGTCCAGCCCAAATGTGTGTTTACAGCCACTAATCCTCCCTTTAAATGTTTGACCTCGTCTCCTATTAGCAAATTTCCTATTATGTCTGCCCCTAATAACATATGTATTTCATTTGGTTCCCTTTCAAACAAGCAACAATTCTCATTCACGGAAGCGTCACTGACGAAAATTCCACATTCCTTCAATTCATTAATCAATTCCGAATCCTTTAATTTTGGGATGGGTGTACATATTCTTTTTTGATCCATTACTTCTACTTCGCAGAAATAGGAATTAAAAACATCACTCAAGGTCACAACATATTTTTTGTGTTTTTCATTACGTTCTATTCCCCAAAGAGTCCATGAACTGTTGTTTCCTGTCCCACGCATTTTAAATTTAGTTGTTCGGCAATAAATTTAGTTACGTAACTCTTCTGACTTCCGGTATCGAGAATTGTTCTTACTTTTTCCCTTTTATACACACAATTAATGTTTGCAAAAATACTTCTTTTGATTTAGAATTATTGGAAAGTATAGTATTTTCATCAGTTAAGTTTTTTTCATTATTTTCTTTTGATGAGTCATCGCTAGAAAAACATAATATATCGTGGTGTCTTTTTCCACATAAAGAACATAAATTGTTTAATTTCACTTTACAATCTCGAGATAGATGACGAGCAATTCGGAGACATTTAAAACAAGCACCCAGTTTCATCAAAATATCTTTTCGTTCATTTAAAGTTTTCTGTTTCGCCCAAGGACAAATCGCGGTTTGGTGTGACTCGTGTTTACAGAAAAGGCATGATTCATTCGCATTTTTCTCATTTGAACTTGCCATAAAATTCGCCGCAGTTGGAGCAGGGAAGGGGTTGCTTTCGAAACGATGAATTAATTTTTGTGAGTTATGTTTATAATTTTCAGATTTGAATCGGTTGAAGCTAGGTTGGATTTTTTGACTGTGCGGAATGTATTGGGTTGAAATTGAAGATTCAGTTCTTTCTCTAGCGCTAATTTGTTTATTCAAAAATTTCAATAATTCGTCAAGTTTATACTCTGAGCCGTCTGTTTCTTTATTGAATTCGAGAACTAAATCAGAGGGTAAGCAATTTAAAATTAATGGACAGAGTACATTACTAAAACTTTCAAATGAAACATCTAAAGACTCTAAACTTCTTATTTGCGTTTGACACATATCAAAAATTGGCGCAATACTTTAGTATCATCCGAACGTTTTAACGGAGTTACACTCAATAATTTTTGCATATGAGAGTTGATTATAGCATCTTTTCTTCCAAATCGATCTTTTAATATTTCTACAGCTTTCGCATAATTTTCTGCCGTGTTGGCAAAACCTTCCACTGTCGCTAAAGCAGAAGATCCTAACAAACCCTTTAAATAGGTAAATTTGTCAATCGAATTTAGAGAATTATTGTCATGAATTGCGGTTTTAAAAGAGTTCCAAAATGAGAGCCATTGATTAATTTCACCATAAAATTTGGGAATAATTAATTTTGGTAGTTTTACCTTCATTGGTTCTATTAATTTTGAATCTTCAGTTGTTTTGCATGAGTCAGAATCTGACTTAAATTTATTATTCTTTCCTAGTTGTTTCTTGGCTCGAAATCGCCAAGTTACGATTTTATCAAAATATTGTTCTACGGCTTCTATTTCTTTATCGATCTCTGTAGGTGAGTACAGGGGTTCACATTCTTTATCTACAATCTTTAAACATTCAAACTTTTGTTCTAAATGTACTAACAATTCTTCGACTGCTATATCATCCGGTTCAGTTTTTTGTAATTCTTTTTCTAACTGCGAAATGCATTTTGTTACAGCGGTTCTTACTACGGCTCGTTTCTTTTTTGTAACAATTCCTGCGTCTTCGGTCATTATTAATTTATATTATTGATTCACAAAAATTTCTAAATTTCAAACATTCTTAAACTCTCACGCTCTCTGATCCCGGCAGGGATGCCATTTAATTATGTCAATAATTAATTCTTAGGCTTAACTTCGATTAAGAAAATAGTCAAGCTTACCTCAATTCACATCGGGCAGAGAGCAGTCGTGAGATGTTCCTAGAATTCAAAATAGTACAAGTTCAGGTAAAAATTCCAAGAAGTAAAACCACACTTAAAGTAACGAGCGAGCCGACCGTAGTTGATAGATAGAAGCTTTATTTACTAACTTACTAAAAAATGGCATTTCTCGTGGCTTCTAGCGAGACAAACTGCGTTGCCACACAACTGCAACTAATCACAACAAAATAATAATTTCAGACAAATTGCGAAGGCTCGGAACGAGGATTCGCGACACTCTTCTTTAATATTATTCACTTTCTCCCTATACAATTTGTGTGATAATTACTTTTTTCCATTCCATTTAATTATTTTCCCTGAAAAAAGTATTTTTTACTACCTCAAAAATATTAACGCTTGCTTGATAAATATTAGAATCTTCTAGTTTTTTTATTGACATAAATGAAATCATTTAATTTTTAATTTTAAAGAATAATCATACCTGTCACTCAAAAAATATTGATTATTCAAAAGTGTTTCACAGACAAAAAAAAAAGTGGTTCAGTTTATTTGATTGAAGTTAATTATTTTTCTCTAACAATTATTTCAATTCTGAATTTTTAACAAAAAAAATCGAAAGAAATAAAAAGAAAACTGTTTCATATAAAGATGTGTGACATGCCTTAACAGTATTAGCTGAAAATAATTTTTTACATACATCTTTACTTATCCATAGAGCCAAAATTTAAAAAAAAATCTGTGTTTAATATTTCATGTCATTTTGTGGTTAAATGAATTAATTTTATCGAAACAATGCCAATTCTATACCGGGTGGAATTTATTTATTGAAAACTCATTTTTCCTATATCATTACGGACGTAAAGATAATTAAAATTTAAAAAACGATAAAAAATAAAAAACGAACTTTAAATTGGTTATTTTAAAGTGATTGCTTTTCAATTAATTATTTTAATCTTACCGGTGTAAACCCAATATTGGATCAGAATTTTATTGATCTTTTTAAAATAACGTAGCTGACAGATAAGATTATGAAATTGAAAGTCTTTATCAATAACCAATAAAGCAATGAGATTAGAAGAACATATAATTCAAGTAATTAAAAAATTAAATTTATTTTTACAAATTTGTTTTGAGCCTGAATACTTCAAGTTGAAATACTGTAAAAAACCGCTGCATTTCAACATTATGATACAAACTGGTTAATATTGAAAAAATGAAAATATTTATAATATTTAATTATCCTTAACACTAATTTAAATTAATATGATTAAAATTTCTAAAATTACTTTCATTTTAACTGTTTTGCATGTTTTAATATTCACTTTGTTTAAAATAATATAAGTTAAGTTAACTAAAAACTTTTTGCTGTTAATAGCCGACCATCTGTTCTAGTGGTTAGTGACACTGACGGCTGTGCCATTGAGCCTGAGTTCAAATCTCGGAGAAGACATGGTTGTTTGTAAATGTATAATATCTTTGAGGCAGAGGAATACTCTAAATAACCATCAAGCAAGAAGTCCACTCTTGAGGTTAGAGGAACGGAAAGAGAGGTGGGAGGCCACGTGCAGAATGCTCAAAGCTACGGCTAACGACAGGTATACAACTAGTACTTGGTCTTGAGAGGATAAGCGGATCGCGCCTTTCTCGCGGACACCTAGATGTGTGTGGGGGCGGGAAGAAACACTCGACATAACTCAACTAATATATTTATTTCCACATAAGAACAGACACAATTTCAACTAATAATAGAAAGAGAATGTCTCAATGATAACCGTGAAAGTGAAGCAACGACAGCAAAACGTGAGCGATTATGAGACTAACCAACATTATCTTTATCTTAATTAAGAATCTAACCTATTACCCCCGATTTAAACTAATTTTAATTCAATTGTAGTGAACAATCATCACTTTAAGGTTTTTTCTAATAAGAATCAAATCACTACAATTCTAATATTATACCTTCAGTAGCAATCTCACCTGGCTCGAGTATAACTTCTCTCCTCTCTCTGTCTCAAGCTAGAAAACTTCGCCTATTAATAGTAAGTTAATTTACATATCACGATTATCTTCTTCCGAAAGGTTGGTTGTGAATAACGCGAATTGATAACCCAATGATTTCCCGAGAGGATTAGTTAGAAAATCGCGTATAGATCCGTCACAAATTTCATGAGCCTTGCTCTGACATCGTCAGTCAGGTGGCTTTAGCAACAACAAACATTTTCCACAAAATATTATCATGAAATAAAATAATGAATATATTCTTTTTAAATAATTAGAAATTAATCATTAGCGCATGAGCATTAATTATTTAAATGCAACTAAGGATTTAAAGGGAAGGAAACAATCGGGCTACTAAATATGTTTCTGTAACTGTAAAGCTCTCTCATAATGTAACAAATAGTTTCAAATTAACGACATCCTTTCACTTGCTCTAGAATTAATGTTAAAATACTGATCATTCGCAACCATTGATGTATAAGTTATCTCATAAATAAGGGGGGGATTTTTTTTATTTACAATGTAAAAATGATGTAATAGATCCATTTAGCTCGCTCTTAAAATGAACGAAAAAAAATTTTGACACATAAGATAAAACAAAATTTTAGCTCGATATACTGGATTATGTTAAGAGGAGATACTTTTATTTTCACTTTGCAACACGGAAAGATAAAATGTAGCACTTTGTAGCACGGAAAAATAAGATGATGGCGTTATAAGAACCCATTAAAAATATTTCGTTTTATACTCTCCAAACATTACATAAATGCAGCAATCGTATAAAAATTAAGCCACTTAGTGCATTATACCTTCAGTTAAATTTTATAAAAAGGTTAGCATCAAAAAGAAGAAAAATAAACTTATTTTATATCTCTCAGATGTATTTTTAATATGTACACTTTACGATTGCTTTCTCTTTGCTTCTCTGCATGGTACTCGGATGCAGACAGTTAAATTAAAAAGATTTTTAAAAAAAGAACTATTTTTTACTACTTTTATGTTTTAATTTTTTTATAAGCTTTGTTTATCTTTTCCTTGAAAGAAGCAAGGTGTGTAAATTTTTTACATGCAAAATAAAAGTGAAAAAAAACACATCATGTTGATTTTAAAATGTTTTTCTTTGATAGGTAAAGAAAATTTAATCAATTCCTACTGTTGTGTGTGTGTGTTAGCTCTCTCTCTCTCTCTCTCTCGCTCTATACATTTATTGGGTTGGCAACTAAGTAATTGCAGATTTTTTTTAGAAAATCAAAAACAATTTTTTCCTGGAACTAAATAACTTTATTCTGTAATGTATTGCCCATTTTGATCAATGACCTTTTGCCATCTTTCAGGCAGCATCATAATCCCACGTTCATAAAACTTCTGGTTTTTATTAGCAAAAAACTGAATAAGATACGATTTGACATCATCATCATTATTGAAATTTTTACCATTCAAGGAGTTTTGTAAAGATCAAACAAAAAGTACTCAGATTGTGCTAGGTCAGGACTATATGGTGGATGTGGCAAAACATCCCAACCAAGCTCCAATAATTTGTGCCGAGTGACCAAAGATGTGTGTGGCCTTGCATTGTCATGATGGAATACACCTTTTCGATTTTATCAATTCGGGCCGCTTTTCTTCAACTGCATTGTTTAATTTCGTTAGTTGTTCAATGTAGACATCAGAATTGATCGTTCGGATGTGTGGCAAGAGTACAAAGTAGACAATTCCTTTGTAATCCCACCAAACTGATAACAAAACTTTCTTTTGATGAATATCAGCTTTTGATGTCGTTTGAGTTGGTTCACCTGGCCTGCTTCACAATCTTTTCCGCTTGATATTGTTGTAAAAGACCCATTTTTCATCGCCAGTTATCAGTCATTTTAAAAATGGATCATTTTCATTACGTTTATTTAGAAAATCGCAGCTGTTAATAGGTTGCGTTAAATGCGTTTCTTTCAGTTCGTGAGGAACCCATGTATCGAGTTTTTGAACATAGCCAAGTTGTTTTAAATGATTTTCAATGCATGTATGTGATACATGAAGCTTTTCTGCAATCTCACGTGTTGTACTGTGACGATCCGAATCGATTATTGTTTTAATTAGGTCGTCATCAACTTCAACTGGACGACCAGAGCGTTTTTCATCTTTGAGTGAAAAATCACCAGAACGAAATTTGGCAAACCAATTTTGACACTGCCGTTCTTTTAAGGCTTCGTCACCATAAACAGCACATAACTTTTTATGAGCTTGCGATGAGTTTTTCCCTTTGCGGAAATAAAAAAGCAAAATATGACGAAAATGTTCCTTTTGATTTTCCATTTTTCAACGAAAGCCAAACGAAAACTACACAACCGATCAAAAAACTTTTTTTACTGATTGAAAGCTGAATTGCCATTTATCAAATAACAAAATGTGTTTTACATTTGCACTACGTCCGCAAACCTAAAAATTCAACTGAAGCCATCTATGAGTGAAATCCGCAATTACTTAGCTGCCAACCCAATATAAAAAATATATCTTGTTCAAATTTTCAATCGTTAGTAAAATACTTTTTATTTATCCACTGAAGTTCAAATACATTTCTTTAAACTTGTAGTGTTAGACATTTGATGATAATACAGTTTTCCCAAATATTAATTCATTCATTAAATTTTATTTTTAACTTTTAAATTTATGAGCTATTTCTGACGAAGTTAGAACTAGCAACAGATGCTGACGCCAGAAAGTTTTTCGAATGAAGTAGGAGTTGACTTTAAAAAAAAATTTCTGTTGCTTTTTTTATAATATGCTCGATTTTTTTTTTCATCACCAGAATTTTACTCATAAATTTCATCGAATATTTTAAACACACAATTTTTATAAATTTGAATTTTCACATATATTTTGTAAATCAATTGAAATATACAAATAAATCAATACAAAAAATTTCAAAACAGTAATATAAATACCTAGATTTTTCCTTGGTACTCTTATTCAAATATTTTAAAATATTTTTTTCTATAAAAAATTTCAGTGAATGAAAAACAGAAATAAAACCGAAATTTAATATTGCAAACACCTGAGTTAAATAAACTATAATAAACAAAATTCTAACAATTTCATTCATCGTAAATAAGCATCATGCAAACTAACAATTTTTTAATATTATTTTAATTTTAAATTGGAATTAAATGAATAAAAAGAAAATACTAATAACAAAGTAAATATGATTACATTTTAGGATTAATTTAACTAATGTATCAAATATTTGTCAATCATTATTTAAAAATTTAGAAATAATTGAAAACGACAGAAAAAGAAGAATTAATTACTATTCTTTAAATGTTATTATTATTTATTTTATTAATAAACAAATTATTATTCATTTAATTCTATTTTGTTATCCGCTTTTTAAAAAAATTTAGAAATGCATTCTCATACTGTGACATAGGATCATTAGTAGAACACTCCTTGACAATACTTGTCAAGATTGACTTACGGGGATGACTATAATGTCCAGATGGGACATTGTATCGTCCAAAAAAGACCGCGTATTCTTTTCTCATACCAAGGAGGGTACAGTTGTGAGCCAATTCTGAAAACGGATTTGATGTCACCACACCTTTTCTTTCTCCAACCCCTTCTCTATTTTAGTCTCAGCGATCTATAGTAAGGACGCTCTTATGAATAGTATCCTTTGTGGGGTCACCCTCGCACATGTGGGTCGCAAACGATTTGAATGAAATGTTGGCCTGTCGTGATAAATCATACCCTCAGTGTCAATATGACAGGATGATTTAAAGCCCTCCGGATGGTGAAATCGACACGGCGTCGGAGTTGGAGATCAGACGTGCCAAACTATTGTCTCCAATTACCAATATAGTGCGACTAAAGTGAGGAGAGTCGTATGCAGGAAGACATATCTGAAACTTCGTGACACGTGCTATTTTCCATTTATGAGAAAATATATATTTGAATATGTTTCAACCTGTGACTGGTGTCAAAAATTTAATTATAAAAACGCGCTACCAGCTGGTCGTTTAATGCCTATAGTTTCAAAATATCCAAATGAAATTGTAACGCTAGACTTATTAGGCCCCTACCCCGCATCCCCCGACCCGAGAGATATAAATTCATATTAGTTATATCTGACCACTTCACTAAGTGGTGTGAGCTGATTCCTCTTCGTAAAGTTTCAGCCCAGGCAATAGCTAATGCCCTTTTTGATAACTATATAGCGCGATACGCAGCTCCGATTTCTTTGATAAGTGATAACGGCCCCCAATTTATTTCTGACGTATTTGAACATCTCAGTCACAGGTTGGACATCAAACATATAAAAACGGTAACGTACAGACCGCAGGCTAATCTCACGGAGAGTGTAAATAGAAATTTAATTCAAATGATAGCCTCTTTTGTTGATGAAAACTGGGACCAATTTCTTCATGAGTTTGCTTTCGCGCTGCGCACTGCGGTAAATGAAACAACAAATAAAACTCCGGCTGAGTTATTCTTGGGAAGGAAAATCATAACCCCGTTTAGCAAGCTCATAAATGTTACAGAGGATACGAAATATGTTGGTAGGAACATCAAAAGATTATTCGATGAGACAAGACGAAATATGCGAGAAAAGCATAAGAGTTGGGAAAAATATTACAATCGCAGAAGGAGATATGTTCACATCAAAATGAACGATTTAGTTTTAATTCAAACACATTTCTTAAGTGCTGCGGGTAGAAAACAGGTTGGAAAACTTATACCTAAGTTTGAAGGTCCCTATAGAGTTTTGGAAGTTAAAGGTAATAATTTAAGCATTTGGAAAAGCGGAAAAAGAGTGACAGTTAATATTGATCAGGTTTGAGTGTACCGCCCTCGACAGACAGACACGATTAGTTCGGATAGTCAGGTAGAAACTGTATGGCGAGCAAGGAGTTAGTCATAGGTCGAATAGATCGAATCAAGGGCAGTTTAAAGAGCACAGGAAAACCTCTAGTAAGGAAAGTGAGGGATGTAGATCACGGCAGGGTAACACCGCACGGAAGATCCCCGGAAACAAACGCAAAATGAGTAATAATGAGTCGAAGGACCAAGTTTTAAAACGGTCCAAGATGTGCAGGAAGAGATCACTGCAAGGGTCTGAGCACAAGGACCGGAAAAGACTCGCTCCTGAGCAAAGGCAGGGAGTCAAGAGGTCGATTCCACCCTCGATCTCATCCAGAACTTATAAATTTAAGAGACCTAACACCTTCTCACAAGGAGTAGAGTGCATTGCAGGTCCATCAAGGTTGCCTGACTGCAGACTGAATAAGTCAACCACAGTCGAATCCCGGACGGAAGGTACTGGACGTGATAACAAGACCCACCAGACCAGAGCAACAACGAGAGGACGCAACAAACAAGCAGAGAGACCAGTCCGGTCGAATCAAGCCACTACAAGGATACCTTGCCCATACTATCTACGCAGCCGAGTAAAGGAAAGCGACGGAATTCCTGAGGAGCAGAGGAACATCGAAATCAACGGCATCCCTCACAGCAGAATAAGGAAAAGAAGCCTCAGTATGGAAGCGTTGGATGGAGATCCGGTATATAGGAGAATTTAACAGACAAAAACCAGGTTGTATTGTTTCTTTATCTTCGCTGTACGAACAAGTGAAGAATTTTTGCAATTGAAACAAGTCACGGGCGGACTTTAAAATTACGAAGACTGGCAAAAGTGGCCATCTGCATTGTGTGTGTTTTTTTCTGTAGCAGAAAAAAAAAAACAGCTTTTGTGATAATTTTTTGTATTATGGAGAAAACATCTGTAAAATTTGCATTTGTTTACTTCGATGTATGACTTCGCTAAGATGCGACAATCCATTTGGTTGTTTGCGTTATTTGTTTATTGCAAAATGATTGTTATTGTATGATGTATATGTGTGTGTGTGTGTGTGTGTGTGTGTGTGTGTGTGTGTGTGTGTGTGTGTGTGTGTGTGTGTGTGTGTGTGTGTGTGTGTGTGTGTGTGTGTGTGTGTGTGTGTGTGTGTGTGTGTGTGTGTGTGTGTGTGTGTGTGTGTGTGTGTGTGTGTGTGTGTGTGTGTGTGTGTGTGTGTGTGTGTGTGTGTGTGTGTGTGTGTGTGTGTGTGTGTGTGTGTGTGTGTGTGTGTGTGTGTGTGTGTGTGTGTGTGTGTGTGTGTGTGTGTGTGTGTGTGTGTGTGTGTGTGTGTGTGTGTGTGTGTGTGTGTGTGTGTGTGTGTGTGTGTGTGTGTGTGTGTGTGTGTGTGTGTGTGTGTGTGTGTGTGTGTGTGTGTGTGTGTGTGTGTGTGTGTGTGTGTGTGTGTGTGTGTGTGTGTGTGTGTGTGTGTGTGTGTGTGTGTGTGTGTGTGTGTGTGTGTGTGTGTGTGTGTGTGTGTGTGTGTGTGTGTGTGTGTGTGTGTGTGTGTGTGTGTGTGTGTGTGTGTGTGTGTGTGTGTGTGTGTGTGTGTGTGTGTGTGTATTTTGTTTCAAATCTGGTGACTTGGGGCGCGGCGAAGTTAGATAGGATTAACCATTAACACTAACTAGCGCAAAAACCTTTAGAATGGGAAGGCAAAGGAACCAGATATATATTGTATGTAAAATTCATGTAACAAGTGTATAAATTCATGTCTGCTTTTACCTACCACTCAAATGGAAATTAATCTTTCAGGGTAGCTGACCCTGAAGTCCTCGATGTTCCAGTGCCAAAGAAAAGAAGATAAAAATTTGTTATTTTATGTATATTACTTACGTAGTAATTAAGTAAACTCTATGGGGCTGGTTTTTTGCCACCACTTGGGTGGTTTTTCCCACGCCCCGGTTGCCAAATGGATAGAGTGCAGGGATTAATTTAAACTTGTAAATTGTTATGAGGTTTAAAAATTAATTATAAGTCGTAATTTTATTTGTCCTTTTCCTTAAGGAAAGAGAGTTTCAGTAATATTCAATTAGCAGTTAAAGTCGTCGAAACTATAAGACAAAGATAGGAATTACGTAATTTATTTTCAGAACGTATGAGACCTTCGAATAAATCCCGTTTTCTTTTTGGAGGGGATTGTGACAAATCTATACGGAACTTTATCACTAACCTTCTGAGACGTCTTTTTAGGGAAATTTAATTCCCTACCTATTTCCAATCAACTCCAAAAAGAGGACAGGGATTCCTTATTATGCAGATTAGATAAAGTATTTAAGTCAAACGGAATAGTAAAGTGAGAGACAGTAGGAGAGGGAGATTGAAGCAGGAAGTTATAATAGTGAAGTTAGAGATTTATTATTGAAGATCTCTAGATGGATAAATTAGGCACAGGAAGAGCTGAGATTCAGTGTGGTAAATATTGATTTATAATTAATGTCTCATTAAAATTTTATATTAGGAGTGAGATTAAAGTTAAATGTTCAGTAGGAACATTATTGAATATAATTCTGGGATCTCTTATTGCGGTAATCTCTGCGTGATCGATATTCTAATTGTTAATTAATTGGATCAATAAATATTTAAGTTAATATAAAGGAAAGTCCCTTTTAAACCTCATAAAGCTATTTTGATTTATTTGTTATTAAAAGTCTTTGATTCTATATGGGAAAGATAACCAAATAAAGAAAATTATTTATAAAAATAGCTACTGGTTCTTCTTTGACTCAAAATTATTCTCGTTCTCAAAGTGAGATCCAAGGGGATCTTCACAATTGTTTTCGGCGAGTTAAATGAAAACTTACGCATTAAAAAATTTATCACAACCACTATGTTTGAATCCAGTGCAGATTTATATTTTCTGCAATTGAAAAATTTACTAAGTACATTTAATGAATAATAATAATAAATATTAAAAATAGGTTGTTGAAAATACATTTATTAGAAAACCTAGAAATCATTGATACTTTGAATTCAATAACACTTAGTGCAAAATAACATATGAAAACTTCCCGTTTCAAAATTGCAGTTACTTTAAATTCACAATAATAAACACTACACAACAATAATATTATATCTCTACAATTATTAAAAGCTCTAAAAATAATAAGTTACATAAATTTTTTAACGTTAATTCGTACTTTATTAGTAAAACGCACTGGCACCATCTGTGACACCTAATTGTAACTACGATAGAAATAACGCGGAGTGAATGAGTGAATATTAACGTCACACTGTTCAGCTGTACGAGGGCTTTTGGCGAAGGATCTCGTATTTTTGGACCATGATCAAGTGACGAGGATGACACCTGAGCTGGTACCCCCTCTCCTAACTACCACACCAACGGGAGGGTGTTTGATCACATCGACACATTTAACGTGCATCTGTCCCCAACACGGCGGATCTATAGGGGTACTGGCCTTGAACTCATGACATGATCCGATACCTTGACCACTGGTCTACAACAGCCCTAGAAACAACGCGGAATAAACTTAAAATTAAAAAATAAAATTTAATAATTGAATTAATATTTGAAAAAATATATTATTAATATCACGTGTCATCCACTACAAGTTTAAGAAAATTATTTGAACTTGAATGGATGAATAGAAAGTATTTAATTAGCCGTTTAAAATTTGAACAAGATATATATATATATATATATATATATATATATATATAAATGTATATATATGTGTGTGTGTGGAGAGAGATTGAACTAATAGTAGGAATTGGAAGAAAAAAAGTTATATCATAAAGATTTCTTCGATTTTTTTAAATAAGACAATGAAGCAATAATCTTTTTTACGAACAAAGAACCAAAACATATTATAAGGAATGGAGTAATTACAAAAAAGTAAGTACTCTTTTAAAACAATAATTTTTTTGAAAATAAAAAAAAACTTAGATGCCAAAAATGATTTTTTAGATACCGAAAGGAAACATTAACTGGAAGAAAGTTAATCGATTTTAGGAAATGTTAGTCCTAGTAATCTCTACTTTGATTACCTTATTAACTTTTAAAAAAATAGAGAAACAATTTAAATAAACCTTCAGGAAAGGCACATTCCTACAGTTTTTTTTATCTACACTTTTTTGTGATCAAGTTTTTCTTTCTCTTGGTAATTTGTGAATAATAGATAGAGAGAGAGTATGAGATGCTCCTTAGTGTAAAATTAGCTTCAACGCAAAACTTTTTTAAAAAGAGATATAGAGGTAATCTTGATAGCATCTTGAAACCCAAGGACTTGGAATAAGCCTTTAAAATAATAATAAAAATATGGAAATACAGTGTTATGCTCTCTTAAGCCTATATACGGCTTTCTTTTGAGAAGTGACTCAGAAAATATTTTTCTTTTCAAGTTACTTTATGTAAGCTGTATAAGTCTTAAACTGTAATATACATACTTTAAGTTTTAGCTCAAAGGTTAATATTTTTATTATTTTAACATATGGGTTTTGTTTATGATCTATAAAAGCTTAAAGTGGCTTTATGCCAATAATGGAGCTATGCGTTTTGGTTTTAAAAAAAAGTCCATTCTTTCTCTGATACCAGAAACAATATCATAATTAAAATGTTTTTATATAACTCCAACAGAGAAAATGTGTGCTTTAGAAGAAGTTAGTTATTTAATATTAAGAATTCTGAAACTTGTTAAAATCATGCAAGTGTATAAAATTAATTTGTGGTGCTAGATTAAAAAGGTAGTTCATCAAAATTCTATACATGGGCCTTTTTTATCGTTAAGGGTTTATTAAATAAGTAAACATTAAAACGGCAATTAAGTAACATAAAGTAACAATTACGGCAATTAAGGCACTTAAAAACAACAGCAACATTTTCTCGTTCCTTTCTTTTTTTTGTACACAAACTGTTGCCACCCGCGACAATACATTTTTATTTTTAAACAGTATTACAAAAAATAAGTAAAATATGCACGATGACGTCACTGTTTGGGATTACTTCAGATTGCGTGTGGAATTCAAACCTACAACCTGGTTGTAGACTCTGCTGTCTACTTCCTAAATATTTAGTACATATTTTTTTTTTCGCTTCATCTCGCATCTTCTGACGATTGTTCCTCAGTGCAAAATACTGCTCCTTTTTCAGCACTTTTAGGCGTTTTATTCTTCAGTATCATTCCGGAAACTGGAAATGAGATTGTTTCTGCTATTTAGGATTTTTCGCATTACTCTAACGCAGGGGTACTCAACCTTTTTTTCTGCCGGGCCGCATACATATTGCATATAATTCACGCGGGCCGCAACAGGAGGATTGATGAGGAAAAAATACTTTAAAATCTAGGAAGTATTGGACTTTAAATTGGACTAGCTTAAAAAAATAATGATTTTTTTAGATTCCAGTTATGAGTTCTTATTCACCCAACATAATTCTTTTTCTTCAAATACTGATATAACTGAAGAGAATTATATAAGTAAATTCTTTCATTTTCATGCTGCTTTAACTCGAATATAAATCATAACCACATTAATATCTATTAATTCGTTTTCGTTGAGTGGTAAAATGACAAGCAATATTATATTTTTTAAGTGTACCACTTTCGTGACAAATTGAACAAGGTATCGATCCATGTTTGTTTTTCACTATAAAATAGTCAACATCCCAATCGCTATCGTTTCTTCAAATATTTTTCGCTTGGGAGACATGAAGGATAATTAAAACTCAGTTTCAGCCATAAAATGGTTGCTTCTCAGACTGAGTTCACTGCAGTGAACATATTCAAGTTTCCCATTGTTATTTGCTATTACTAACCGTCACAGTCACACATAGAAAAAAAATCATGCAGATCGTATCCGTAAGACATCGACAGAAAAAAACATAGATTTGCTTGATTAATAGCACATTTTCCGCTTTAATTTTAGTAAAATTTTCTTAAATAGAGAAATTTCTTAGTAGAAGGCGGGCTGACTGACTGGACCACTCAGAAAAGTCCGCCGGCCACATGTAGCCCGCGGGCTGCTGGTCTAGTGTCGCTGCTTTAACGTGTTTATACCTCGTCGAGAGATCTTCAACGAAGAATTTCGATAAAACTGGAATCCTGTACATTCTCTCCACTCGACTATTTCTTCTAGGAACTCCGGTGAAGATGTTGAAATGTTGTATATTATTAGCTGCACAGTATTCTGAGAATTTTTTCGTCCTGAAAGTCGCATCTTTATTAGTAATTATCCTAAAAGTATTCCCGAAGATTTCTTGTTGTTGTTTAAGTGTCTGAATTGCGTCAAGAGCTGAGATTGACTTCATTGGTTGGAGCCATACGAATTTGGTGAATGCATCGACGACTTTGAAAATATGGTTGTAACTTTTGCTGGTTGATGGCAGAAAATCAATAAAGTCTACATGATAGAAACTGTAAACAGAATTCTTCTTAAGAATAATATTCTGATATTTCTTTGATGAATTTTTTATATTGTTTCGCTTTACATTGAAATTAATTAATTTTTTGTACATAGATTGGAATTACAACTTTATAAGCAACTTTAATACATATAGGTTTTGAAAAAAAATCCTTACAAAGTTGAAGCCTTTGTTCAAGCTTATTACTTTCGACTTATGAAAAGATCTCAAATTATTCAAATCATCTTTTATTTAAGAACATATCAGAATATGTACAGATATAATGAAAGGGAAGTCCCACAGTTTTTTGTCAGGTTAGTAGTAGTAGTATGCACAGTAGTAGTTTAGTAGTAGTTTTTTTTTCTATTTAATCATCCTCTCAAAAAATATTTTGTTAGGTTGAGTCCATATTTAAGAATAGAAGAACTCTATTTTCAATCTTTCAACATATATACTTCATTATATCTTTAATAAGGTTTTTTAAAATTTTGAGGCAGTCAAAATATTATCTGCATTGATTATGCTACATAATTAAAAGGAATTTCAAAAGTTTATTGGAAAATCGACTTGAATTTATATCTAACCGAAAATGTAGCTTCACTGAAAAACGAATAAAATATTGATAAACTAAAGGTAAAATATGTCTTAGAGAAAAAGCGCAATCCATATATAATTATTGTAGAAAACATTAAATCATAATTTTATCTGAGTTTTGAATAAATAATAATATCCGCACTTTTTTTTATTCTTATAGCGTAATAAAGAAGCATATTAAAAAAACTCAGTATAAATATGTGATTTTTATTCTTGAGACTTTGAAAGATAAATATTTTACTGCTATAACTATAGAAAGGGGGTAAAAGAGAAAAATAAGAAAAATATATCAGTATTATAAAAGTAAAAGCACCTGATAAATTTTGAAAATATGTAAATTCCATTGATAAAATAGTTATTCTACTAAAACAGAATGTTTATAAATATAAATATGTTAAATTTCCGTTTCAATTATCTCACATTTTTTAAGCATGCTTGACGTCTTATGTTATGTTCTGCACCTAAAATAGGCAATTACAAATGGTATCTTCGACCAAAATCTTCAACTCCAAATATGTCACTAAATGCACAATTTATTTTGATTATTTTAATTTAAATAAACATCGCAAACAATTACTAAATAAGTAAAATTAAAGTTTTAATAGAACATAATTTTTTTTTCTAAAAGGCTGATGAACAATAATAAACCGAATGTAATTTCGTTTACTGATGTACTATAAGAATATGTACTAGCATCCCTTTTAGTAAAAATAACATACTCAATCGTGAAATTTGAAAATAACTTTTGATAGAAACAAAACAAATTAAATCAAAAACATTGATTTCAGGAATGTAATAGCGTCGCTCTCTTTCTCAATATCTTATAGGTTTTATTTCTCAAGCTCAAGATTTATATCGGGAGAAAACAAATACTGGTAGCATAGGAGTCTGATCTTCAAAAGTGTATATTTTTCTTTGGAGGAACTTTTGAGATTTTCGTTGAAAGTGGGCCCACTTTCTAAACGTCGTAATCCCCACAAAATCCAAGAGATCACTTCAGGGTGGAGGTCTATTTCCCAAGATGCATCAGTAAAGCTGGTCACGTTGAAGAAATCGTTTTACAAAAAAAAAATTCTATACTGAAACAGATTAGTGTGACGACAATAAAAAGAGAGCCACAAAAGAAAGTTATTTTCCAGAAGACTGTCCAACAGAGTTAAATCATTTTTATATTATTGTAAAAATAACGACTTCGGATTAACTCCCAGATTTAATGTATCAAAGGTTAATGATTGCGGCATGAACTACAACGTTCATTATCTAAACACATATTAATCCATGGTATAAAAAATTATTCTTTATAAAACTTCTAGTTCATCCTCTTTGGTTGATATCAGTCTTTTCATGTTGCTCAACTTACTCATTAGGGATTACAATACCAGTATTCCGGGATACCGAATACCGGTATTTTGAGCCATTTAAACAATTTGGTAATACCGTTATTCACAATTTTAAAAACTGTTTTTTCGATATTTACTAGAAGTTTTTAAAATTGTCTCCACTCTATGCTCAGGGATCACCAACATAATAAAAAAGAATACGTTTTTGTTTTATGTCTCCCTAAAGGGTGAAATGAATTTGACTGTGAGTATAAAGTTGCATCGTACCTTCAAAATAAGTAACTAAAATATGGGAATCTTCAAAGGAGGTTGGCCAAAATATGCTATCACAGCTCAAAGTGATACTGCACACGCGTAGGTCTGATATGATATTCATATCTGTGAAAACAAGATTGTAGTTGTAAAGAAAGCGCGTAATATTTCCATACTTTTCAAGTATTGAGTTTGTTATTCACGTTGTATTTTTATAGCATACAATACAATTGATGCATTATGTTTATAAAGATCACATTTCAAACATTTGTAATAGTACCACAGACTGAATAGCGATATTTATACTTCTTGTTATTTAAAAAAATAATATGTTCCTTTACTTTTCTGGGTGATTCTTTTTATACTGTTATAATTTATAAGTTAAAAATCATTTTTTGTGATATTTACACTCTCTAATAAAACTGGCAAATAAAACAAAGATAAAACTATACTTTCTTTATTTTTCTAAAATTTCTACTACCGGTATTAAAACCAATATCTCGGTATTAAGTTCTAATAAAATACCGATTACCGGTACTGGGATTTTGGTCCGGTGTTGCAATCCCTAGTACCCATTAAGCAACTGAGTAATGAATTGCTTAGTAAGCAAATTAAGCAAATTGTTTATTTTCTAGGGAAAACATGGAATATTTTTTTATTCATTTTTGAAAATATTTCTCAGCTACTATTTGAAACTCTTCAATGTTTAAAGCAGTCCTTTCAATTTGATTAATTTAAATATTTTTTTAAAAAAAAATTCATTAGTTTTAATATTGTATCACCATCATAGCATCTTTTGAAATGTGTTCTCTTCCTTTTTCGTTGGAAGTGATAAAACAATGAATTATGGGAAGTTTATTGTTTAAAGCAATTTTTCACGATGCTACAAGAGGATGACATAATAAATCTAAATCAGTGTTTAATAAGATAAAAATAAAGAAAGAAAATGCCTGGAATTGTATCCCTGTTCACTATGAAAAATGATGAATTTTTAAAAAAAAGTGCACAATTTTACTAAAAATATATTTTATTACAGGTTCCATAAATTGAGCGTTGTTAAGTAGCAATTATTTCCATATAATTTTAAAATTATTATTAACATAATTTAAATTCAAACCTCGATTTTGTAAACACTTTTAAGAAGTGGGAAGTAAATTTTTGAATGTTATTCAGAAAGTACGCAAATTATTCAGAAAACTAAGCAAAATTAAATAAACTAAATACATAAAAAAAATTGTTCTCATTTGTTGAATAATTGGATTCTGCACTTACTTAGCATTGAGTTTCTAACATCAAATGTGCATTTATTTGCTGTGCCTGTTATCCAAATTTCGTCTTTGGCATTTCGAAGATATCTTCGAGCAGTATGTGAAAAGTGGAAGGAATGTTTAAAGAGGATTTGAGAAATAGATCAATAATCATAAACATCTTTTGTCGACACTTATTAGAAGCTAATAATTCTTAAAATTTCGATATTCTTCTCTATTCTGCAATGGAAGATATACCTTGTTAAAAATAAACACCTTTATCGACCAATGCTCTAATTTTGAAACATCCAAATTTCTTACCTAATAACAAAATAATAATAATAATGAAAATATTTTGTGTTAACTTATAGCTCATCAATCAATTGATAATTTTTTTAAAAAAATTACTTTTAATACGTCATAAAAGTATTTAAGCTTTGAATTTCATAAAAATTATTAATAAATTACGAAGTATAAATTAACTTATACTTTGAATTTTATATTGATATTCTTTTCATTTCATTCACATTACCTGTATATTAAAATTTAACCCATATTTTTTAACTACTTGATATATTTGTTATGGAAAAGTAAAAAAAAATCTTACGTTAAAAAAAATTTAAGTCGATGTTTTATTTAAGTATCATTTTTGAGTAAAAGTTTAAAATATTACGAGTTTTTTCCCCCTTTTAATTTGTGTTCAGATATGTCCTTTTATTTCTTTTATGTATATTATGGTTAGAATACGCAATGAAACATTTCAGTTTTTGTCACTTCTCTTTTAAGGTTTTTAACATGGTTTTTCATATTATTCCTTAACCACTTAATTTTGGGAACTAGCAAATGTATCTGGTCTATTATAAGAAAAAAATTTAAATACATATGTCGCAAGAAAATGATGAAATTAAGGTTTTCATCAAATCCATAAGGAAGGTAGATGATCAATTCACGCAAGGTGTTGAAATAACATCTCTTTGAGATCATTTCCCTGATGCAAGTAAGTGATTTGATCAAATCCCCGAAGTGCTTTAGTGAAATGACAAAAAGAACAAGTCAGCATTTGTAGAGCTCTGTTTTCGCTTGTTGCCACTCCTTTTTACCTCCCCCCCCTCTCCTCGTCCATGCCAGGCAGTGTGACGCATCAAATCAAAAGTGCCTAAATATCATTTTTTAGTTTTAGTTAGTTATATTTTTTGCATTATTATCTTTTGATTGATATATCGCTTTTGTATGCCTGAAAATTAGAAACTGGATAAAACTTAAATTGAAAAACGTAAGCAAACAAATTAGGGAATTCAACCGCGCCCTCTTTAAAGATAAAAAAAAGCTTTTTTATAGTAAAAAAATCTATTTTAAAAAGGGAAATAATAACTAAAAAAAGATGATACAAATAAATCAGGATATTTCTGAAGTACTACAATAATGTATAATTTTTTAAAAAATGTTTGAAATTCTACTACAAATATCCTTTTTTTAAAAAAATACCATCTTCACTATCTAATTATTTTGTTAATTAATTTTGGATAAATATATAATTTGTAATTCAATAATTATTGTTGTATTAATTACTCTGCTTTTAATAATATACCATATTTGCTAAATAAACACTTTTAAACTCTTGACAATATTATTTCATCATTTCACTGAAACAGGTTATGAATTTGATCAAATCACTTACTTTCCTTAGGAAAATCACCTTACAGAGTTCATATTTTAACATCTTGCGTGAATTGCGTAATTATGGGTTTGAGGAAATCCGTAATTTAACCATTTTCCCGCGACAAATAAAAGAACAAATATATAACCTCTGCCCAATTTATCAAAAAAAATGGGGAGACAGTCACATTAATGATAATTTTGAGTTTAATTTATTTGATAATTATAAACTGTCACTACATAATACAAGTTGTTGTAATAACAATGTATGTTATAATTTATGGTATATAAACTGTTAAATTATTATTTCGAAAAATGTAGAATTTGTTATTTCCTTAATGTGTCCGACTACGTTCGGAACTGTGATTTTTCAAATGCGTACACACTAATATTTTTTTAATATTTAGGGTCACTTAGATTATAGTACACATATGAAATTGTGTTAGGAATTTTATTACAATTAAAAGTGATTTAAGTGCAAAAAATGAGCATAGAATTATTTATTTTCCAAATATTTTTATTTTGGGGGGAAAATGCTTCTGTAATAATCATATTTTGCCTATACATAGCTCAGACCTCTATACACTGCCTGAAATACAATTTTTGAAACATATAATTTAGGAGTAGATCTATCCATATTTAAATACCTCGGAGTGGAGAAATTTTAACAGAAAAACACTGAAAATTATTGCAATTGGTTGTAAATCTGAAAATAATGGGAATTTTTCAAAAATCATTGCTCGGGCTCTCTGGAGAAGTTTTAGCTATATATAAACAAAGTATTATTATTATAGAAGCATTTTTATAAAAGGAAAATGTTTTGAAAAAGGTAGTTCTAAGTTCATTTTTTGCCAAAATATTGCATTTAAATGAAAAATTTTGTTGTAATAATATTCTTAAAACAATTTTATAAGTGTATTCTAATCTAAGGGCCATTAAATATAAAAAAATATTCGTTTCTACGCTTTTGCAAAATCATGGTTCCGAACGTAGTAGGATATCTTAAGTAGAATTTAGAAGTAAGCAGAATTATATCCATATTGAACGCATGAAAGTAAGTATTGAGGTGGAAAAAGTTCACAAATGAAATATTAAGAAAATGTGAAAATGTTAACTTCAAAAATCGAGAATGTTGAATAATAAATTATTTTATACAGGAATATATAAAACTTTAATTCTATAACAGAGATCAAACATAATTAGATTTGGTAGATTTAAATTATGCTAACTTCAACAGTTGCCTAATTAATCAATATTTTGCTAATTGAAAAATAATTAATTTAGTTACTTCGTGTTTTATGTGACCCCATTTGAAACATAAAAGAAATATTTTTCTTCTAAAATATTTATGGAATGATCTATATTTTTTTCCTCTAAGAATTTCTAATATTTTAAGTATTCTCAAGTTATGAATAAAATCAAATAAGACAAGCAAAAAATGGACTTCATTATTAAAATAATTGAACTCCAATTAATACAAATTGCATGCAATATTGATTCAGCCAAACATTTCAATTCTTTTATCAATCAATCTCAATTCGTCTTTCCACGGTTTAATTCCTAATACAAAATTAAGCATAGAACAGGGAAGAAAAGAATTCCATCTTCAGTAATGCCAAACGATGTATAAATCGTCTTCTCTTTCATACCATTAGTGGGAAAAAACAAACAAACGTAGGCACTGTAACAACCTCCACAGGAAAACATTTCCCAACGTTATTTATAAGATTACAAATGAAACGAGACACCTGGTAGAAAAGGCAGAAAACAGCGTGATGTAAAGAATAGCGAAAAAGCGAGGCAGAGGTGAAATGTATGAAATGGTAAAAACTATGTTTTATTAGGTACGATGTTTGAAGCAAATCAAAGAAAGGTATTCTGTAGAAATGTTCTCTCAAATTTGTTTTATCAAATTCTGGTTTTTATGAAATAGCTCCAATTCCTGTCAAGAAGTTGTGTTTTTTCTTAAAATAATTTTTATTATCTTTGTCGTAAATTGCTTAAAATGTTTCATTTTTGAAAAATAAGATTTTTCTCTCCCTTCCATCTTTTTTTAAATTTTAAACAAAAAGTTAACAGCTTGAGGTCAGTTGCAAATTCAGTTTCGAAATATTATATTAAAATTAACGTTTTCATGTTAGATATTCCCTAATAAGTTTAAATCACCTAAATACATTATAATCTGAAATTTTGATTATAATATCAAAATTTATACTCACAAATTTAGTTTAAATTTGAAATCTTATATTATACTGATTTTTTATATTAAGATCATGATTACTCTTATAAATATTTATCTTTATATTCAAATCATGATTACACATACAATTATTTAACTCTATATTAATTATTAAACATTATATTAATTATTTATCATTATATTAATTAATAATCATTATAGTAATTAATAATCATTATAGTAATTATAAATCTTTATAATAATTATTAATCTTTGTATTAATTATTAATCTTTATATTAAGAATTAATCTTTATATTAATTATTAATCTTTATATTAATTATTAATCCTTATATTAATTAATCTCTATATTAATTATTACTAATAATAATATTTACATTAATTATTGCTCATTATACTAATTATTAATCTTTATATTATTTATTACTCATTACTTTAATTACTAATCTTTATATTAATTAGTACTCATTATATTAATTAGTAATCTTTACATTTATTTTTACTCATCATATTAATTAGTAATCTTGATATTAATTATTAATCTTGATATTAATAATTAATCTTTTATTGATTATTAATATTTATATTAAGATCATGATTAATAGAAATAAATTTAAATCATTTATCATTGAACAATTCATTTCATTGATAATGATAAATAATATTTTTAGTTCTTACATTTGAAAACTATTCTGCAAAATTACATTTTTTATAAAAATAAAATGATATCAATTTTTGAAATGTCAATATTCCGATGCAAATATTTAAAAATTTTCATTTTTGAAAAATTATCTTGGTGAATCTGAGAAAAGTGTTTTACTGAACATGGTTGCTTTTGTTTCTTATCTCCTTGTCTAGTTTCTGCTAGCTGAGATGTATGAGTTTATTCACCCTCAAAAAGTCATATACAAACATAGGAAGACCTAGTAGGACAAACCCAGGCATCGAAGAATATAAGTCTGGAAAGCAAGCTCGATGTTGCATTTTGGACAAATCGGATGGCATTTATTGCCATCCTGGAAGTCAAGGCTTCTTATATGTCCACTGAGAAATCTAGAATCTGCCGTCTGGATGCTTCTGTCGCATTTCATAGCAAGAAATACTCCAGGGGAATCAGCTCGATACCAAGTATGAACCTAGGGGGACGAGCCAAGTCTTTTTATCAATATGTTTTCCTGCAGAGTACAGCTCAAGATAAGTAAGGTTATTAGATGTAGCCAGAGCCTCTATGGCATCCTCCTTCGCCAAGGCATCTGTCTCCTCATTACCCCATACATCTACCTGTGAATGAATCCACTGAAAGTGCACATCACAAGATGATGAGACTTGTTTTAATTTATTAAGAATAAAAGTTGCAGTTTTATCACCAACTCTACTCCAGTTTGACAAATGTTGGATGGCATTTCGACTATCAAACAGAGTCCAGATGGACTTAGGGTCTAAGGAAGACAAAATATTACGTAGTCCCTCATCGATAGCGACAAGTTCACTTTTAAAAACTGAACTAAAATCGGGATTTCTTTTCTTTAATCTAACAATCCCATTGGTGTCTTTGTTAAGAGCTCCACTACTAGAGGAGAATCCTCGTCTTTGCTGCCATCAGTATATACAAGCGTAGTGCCTTCAAGAATGCAATTTATAATTTCCAAAGAAAATTGCTGGAGGCATCTCTCGAAAGCGTCTTTTTTTAGAAAACCTAGAAAGCGATTCAGTATGGAAATTGACCCCTGGAAGACCAACAGAGGGGAAAATGCATTGCTTCAAAAAGCCATGATCCACCGTAAGTACCAGCATATTATTGTAATCGGTCTGGCTAAAAGGACTGCTTTTTTTAAGTCTCTCGTTATTTTGCCAGTGCAGCAGTAAGTCAGAGGTCCAATGGATCCGTACCTGTAAAATTTGTTGTAATAATTCACCAGACACGATTTCCTTCTAAGACTCAATGGCTGAAGGTCTGCCTCAAACAATACAATATCATTTGGGCAACCATTAAGTAAGCAGCGATGACACGAGTGGCATTAAGATGCACACTCTCTAATTTCTGGAGGTTAATTGTAGAAGCACAGCAGTATATAGGAATTCCGTATTCAAGAATGGGATGCATAATAGCCAAAAAGGTAGCTCGTAAATGATTGGAGTGCATCTGCACCCCAATCACGTCCCGAGATATATTTCAATATACTGAATCGTTTCCTACTCTTCAGTTCCAGCGCTTCAACAAGCCTGTTACTAGTGAATTCCAGGTCCAGAGTAAAACCAAGATATTTTGGATTCTTCTCATATTTGAGAGGCAAATCTGCCATAAAAATTTTGTTTGATAATTATACAACCACTTAGTAGAAGTAAAAAAGTCCACTATAGATTTAGATAGATTAAAACTCAACTTATGTTCCTTATTTGTTAGTAAAAAACAGAAAAAAGTACCCAATTTACATTAATTACTATGATTTTAGATCCTTATGAAGTCTTTAAAAACATAAAATAATTTTCGTGTGCCAGATTGGGAATACTGTCCACTGTGCGACGCTAGAATAATCTGAAGTGGCTAATGACTTGACTATGGAAGAAGAAATGTCCGTTGGACTCCACCCCAGCAGAGGGAAGTGGGTGTGATAAGCATAATAAGCAAAAAATTAACACCCCCGTAGGGAAAGGGAGAATTTTTACATTATGTCAGAGGAAAGTTGTCCTGATCATTTCCTGTCTTTGGGTCAAACATTGCTGCTTTCACTAAAAGTATTTAGTTTTTAAGGGATAACATTTTGTAGTTTGCCAGCACGAAATGTTCCTATCTCTTAATTTATGTTGATAACGTAAGTACTTATAATTGAAACAGTTATTTATTTATTTCGTTATTCAAAAAAATTTGGGTACTTATCATCATTATAAATTATTTAATCTAATCAGCAGCTTGAACAAGGAAATGAGCCCCCAAAATGTTTTGGGGAGAAAATTTTAAGAAAATCTCGCAATTTTTCTTATTTATTATTTTTTTAATCAGACGTTTATGTATGATTCTTACATAAATATTTAGGTATATTTATGTAACAAAAATATAGCAGTTTCATAAACAAGCAATCTCAGTTACATAAATAAAATATCTTAAATACAAGAATTAATATTTTTAACGTACGTAATCGTTACTCCAGCGCAGCAAATACATTTTCAAGTAATTATTAATATTTATCTCTTGGTATTAAAATGAGAAAATAATTGATTGAGGTTGTCTAAAAAATGGAAAATAGATCCTTAAACATATGAAACTTGGTAAGGATTTGAAAACAATTCCTCCATAATCAGCTAAAGCTAAGAGAGAATTTTCTGTGCTCAGTGTTATTCATAACAAATCTAAGGAATAGGCTGAGTAATAAAAGCATAGATTGTTCATGTTTTCACAAATCACACTTTAAAAAAGAATAATTAACATATATTTTCTATTTTTTTCTTATTCTTTGCTCAATTTATAAATAAGCATAAATTTTGGAACTTATATGTATCCTTATTTATGTAATTATATTTTATATGAATTTAAAAAAACTAGTTTTTCAATTTTTCGCAATTTTGTTGTATTTCCGGGAACATCAGCAATGATTATTATGTTCCCGGGATTTCTCGGAAATTCCGGGAATGGGAAAAACCGGCAAATCAGAAACCCTAGTTTGGACGTCCTTCACTCGTTGGAGAAAAGACTTTTGACCAAACCATAAAAACAGCCCTAATCCAATCATGCAACAATTAATCAAAGCCTTCAACATTCATTGGTCAAGAGTCGGAAGCATAGAGATTTATCAAATAATCAGATAGTTGGGCTCCACACTAGCTTACCACAGATTAACGGAACCGGTAAATCGTAACCTGTGTTTCATTGCTTTCTATTTTTGTTTTATACGAATTAAACCATTCTTAAAACGAATTGTTACAGGAGATTAAATAACGATCATTTTACGTTTTTTCAACAACAAAACTTTTTATATATTTTAGTTAATTAAATTTTATTTTAGTTTTATATTTTAATAAAGATGTTTTACCTTCAATCTTAGAAAAAAATAAATGTCAAATTCTCCAATCTTATGTTACGTATTTAGTGTTTCATCAACTTTGCTGTGGTATAAATTTTTGTTATTTAAAACATAATATATATAGCAAAATATTTTATGTTCTACAGAGAACTTTGTGAGTGCATAGTAATAATAATAATAATAATACATATAAATTCATGGACTAATAATTTGATCAACGAAGAAAGTTATTTTTAACTTATTTTCAGATCAATGGTAAAAGACAAGCATCAAAAGTCGCATTTAATTTTATTTGTTAGTGTTTCCTAATGAAATCATTAATTTTGTAATAAATTCTAGGAGAAGAAGGACAATGTTGAGAGGCATATGAAAAATGAATATCGTAAGCTACGGCAGTTAATTAGATCAGCAGGAGGTCATTACTCTATTAAGGGGGTCCGGCACGTCCATAGGAGCCCATGTTAAATTGCGTAAGTTTATAAACCTTTTTCTTAGAAACTACATACTTCTCATCGATAAAATCTTTGCAGTTGTTTATGTGTACTATCAATAACACTTTAACGAAGGGTTTTGTCTTTTCGTTAAAAATTTAATTAAATATGATTTTTTTAAAAATTGCCCAATCTTTTTCACTAAAATTTAGTTTAAAAAGTTGTGTAGATCCCCTTGGATCTCACTTTGAGAACGAGAATGATTTGGAGTCAGATAAGAGCCAGTAGCCATTTTTATAAATAACTTTCTTTATATTTGGTTATCTTTCCCAAATTGAATCAGACTTTTATTAAGAAATATATCAAAATAGTTATATGAGGTTTAAAAGGGACTTTCCTTTAAATTAACTTAAATATTTAATGATCCAATTAACTAACAATTAGATTATCGATCACGCAGAGATTACCACGATAAGAGATCCCAAAATTATATTCAATAATGTTCCTATTGAACATTTAACTTAAATCTCACTCCTAATATAAAACTTTAATGTGAGGCTTTAAATATAAATCAATATTTACCACACTGAATTTCAACTCTTCCTGAGATTAATTTATCCAACTAGAAATCTTCAATAATAAATCTCTAACTTCACTATTATACCTTTCTGTTTCAATCTCTCTCTCCTACTGCTTTTTTCTTTACTATTCCGTTTGACTTAAATACTTTAACTAATCTGCATAACAAGGAATCCTGTCCTCTTTTTGGAGCTGATTGGAAATAGGTAGGGGAATTAAATTTCCCTAAAAAAGACATCTCAGAAGGTTAGTGAGAAAGTTCCGTATAGGTTTGTCACAAAGTCATATCTAAAACTGTGTGCTAGATATTTCCTATTCCCTAAATTAAAATGTGTAAACATGTTAAAAGTCTGCTCACTGAAAATTTGAGGATTATATATGTAGTTTTTGAGAAAAAGGTACATAAAGTGAAAAATATTACATTTTTAGAAAACAGTAACAGTTAAACAGTTAAAGTCAAAATTTGTAATTTTTTGAGCATTTTCTTTTTTAGTATATTGCAGAAGCATATGAAGCATTATTTTTACTCTCTTATCATACAAAAGACTCGTCTAATTTTCTTTCTTTCATTATTTTTAACAATTTTGCCATCTTTTGGGATCTCAAGAGGTTTTCGTTGGACTGCACGAATCCTACGTGTATCTAGTTTTTTGAAGTATGACACATATTTATAACTTAGTTCAATATCACAATGTTTTAAGATCATTAATTTTGGTACAGGACTCATACTGAAGTGTGCAATAGCTATATTTACCCCTAATATTTTAGAGTTTTTAATTCCACAAATGTAGACCTTGGAATCACTACCTGTATGATGTTACTAGCTGAGTCATTTGAATTCTGGGTTTTCCATGTAAACATTGTCTTCATAACATAGGATACACCCTAGATCTCTAAAAATTGGCTTATTTTAATCCATTATGGTAAATAGCACGTGTGTATCAGTCAGTTGGTGAGTGTCGTGTGAGATGGAAGTAACCCACGTTGAGCAGCTCGCATACATCAAAATAGCCGTTCTCCGAGAGAGAAATGCGATAAAATGTCACTGCGAATTAGTAGAAGCCCTTGGAAACAATGCCCTACCATACTACAATAGCACGGTGGATAGGAGAGTTTCAGCAAGTACGTGTGTCAACCAGTGATAAGAAACGTTCGGGACGACCGGTCAGTGTACGGACCAACTTGGCACGTGCCGTCATTGAACAGCTCACGGATTACATTAAGAGTCATGAACTACATTAAGGGTCTATAGACCCAGGTTTATCATGTCAGCTTTATGTGTACTGTGTTGTCATTCTTTTGCACCATGAAGGTCATATGGCCCTGTATACTACCGTAATAAATTAGTGTGTTACTATATTTCAGTGCCATTCATTTTCTACACACGTAGTTAACACCTTGACATTTCGTCTGGTTAAGTCACATTTTCCAATCGGACTGGTATCTTCAAGAAAAAAAATAATTCGCATGACTTTTGCCCCAATCCTCGTATAACAAACATAAATTATCCTTAAAGTACTAATTATATAAATTATTGATTTTAAGTATTGCTTATTACCAAAGTATGAAGAAACAATTATTGTTGCTAAAATAAACAAGCAGTTATGTAGAAGTGAATATAATATACAGGGTATCCGGGCTTAAAGCGTCCAAAAGTTCTGGCTTATTATTATGAAATTACCCATCAGAATGTAATAAACTGTTCAACTGTAAATTGGATACCTCTCCGGAATTTTCTGGGATTAGTTTGATTGGCCGTACGAGCACGCATTATTCGTAGACAGTAAACTTTTACACTGACTTCATTAGTAAAGATTCGAATGCACAGCAAAAAGTGCAGTGCGTACTTTGTTTAACGGAATTTAAATCAGTCATCCGTGTACAGCGACGTGTTCAAACAGGATGGAATGTCGATCCTGCGACATCAAAATCTGTCTACCGTAACTGTTAATATTTTTTAAGTTATAGAATCAGTCCGAGAACTTTTCAATCCTAGTTGGTATAGCTTACTGTTCCGTAATTGAAATCTAATCAGAAGAATAACACAATAACTGAGGAGATAAGAATTACCAAAAGGATGACTTCACTTTCGATTATTGTATAGGCCCGCTTCCACTTACTATAAACATTATTGATAAAAACATTTAAAAAAGCATTTGTTGTTCAAAGCAATCATTCATTTCAGAAAATCTCTCTTTATAGCAAAATATTAAGAAGTGAAACATTTCGTTTTACTTACAAATTAAAAAATATTTTCTCTCGAGATGAGCATGAAATGATATGTTACAAAACAGCAATAGCAAGCAAACAACGTGTAAAAGGTAGCAGTAAAAGATATTTATCACTTCTTTGGAAGCTGAAAGGTATAAAAGCATGCAAATGAGGCAATTCTATATCTAGTTAAATGAAGATGCAAATCCTTTATGACTCTCTGTGCCACAATATAAATTTTGCAATTCAGGAAAAAGACAATAACTTTTCATTATACGGCAATATTTATTTATCATATCACTTTTATTACTTAAAAAAGCTATTGCTCTCTATGATAATAGAAAAATTACGTTACTTTTTTTGAGTGTTTAAATAGATAACTGTTTAAAACAGTTATCCATTTAAAGTGCAAAAAAGTGTTTAATGCTTGATTCTTTTCTGTTCTTGCATTCTGAATTAAATAACATTTAAAATAGGCGTTTCACATAGATATTATATGCATTTATTATCCATGTGTATTTGAGCTTATTAATAATAGAAAAAAAGCGTAAATATTGCAATTCAATAAATTAAAAATCAAATTTGATAAATGGAGCAAAAAATTACAAAAAGATTGAAAATGATAAATACATTCGATTTGTTCAGAAATTTGGGCAACACTTATAAAAAAATGATAATAAGTTATTTATTTAACTTGATATAGAATAATGTTACTTACGTACTATCGCAACAATGCCAACGTTCAAGATAACTCGCCAAGTTGGCAAACTACGTTTTTGCAAGTCTCGTACGCGCTGAATTTGCAACCATGTGCTTCGTTTCATATAAAATCACCAATACGGTATGATAATACGTAAATACCAGAATAACTACCAAACTTACTTTTCATGGGCATAATTTAGAGTTGACAAATTAAAAGATATATCCAGTCAAAATAATGGTAAGTGTCTCAAATTTATTAAAATTAAAAAAATGCAAAAAATTAATGAAACAATGTCCCCGTCATTGCTAAGCATTTGTACTATGAATCAATACAAAAGATTCTTTGTGATCATTAAAAAAATATATATCCTGAGCTATTCAACATCATTATTCTTTACGTTCTGGAATCTCTTATTGTTTTCATATAATATCATCACAATGTTTTTCTTTTGTCAAAGAGTTGGGCAAAGTTTGTTAAATCACTTAAGTAACAAAAGCTGCATTAAATCAATTGGTTACGGAATATTAAGAAAATAATTGCTTTTATTTTCAATAAGAATAAATAAAGGAGTTTTATTTGAGAATAAATGTTTTGTTGTTTAACATATAAAGAATTAATATTTCATTCATGAAACTTTTTATTTAACTTTAAGATAATGCTCAATTTTTTTTATTTATTTTTTTTTGAAGATTCTATGAATAAATGGATATATCAAGAGCGTGATACAAATATACAATGAAAATTATTCCTTATGAAGAATTAAAGATTCTTTGATATTGTGTCGCGAGTTTAACAAATATTCATATCATAACCACGAGATGAAATCTTTATATATAAAAATCTTCTGTGCGTGTGAATGTGACTTAACTCCTCCTAAACGGTTGGACCGATTTTGATGAGATTTTTTGTGTCACTTTCAGTGGATTCGAGAATGGTTTAGGTTCATAATTCGGTCCAATATCGCAATTAGTCAAAAGGATATTAACTAAAATCAGTTTTAATAATCAGTTTTGGGCACCAACTTTGATTTGTCTGCATTGTTGTAACACTGTTATTGTTACAATAATGACAAAAGTTGGTGTTGAAAATCAGTTTTCAGCCAAAATGGAATTTCTGATGTTGTTTCGTTTAAAAAATAAATGCTTTTAACACATGATTAACTTGAAATATATTATCGAAATCTCAATTTCTACAATGTTTTAAATTATTCTATTTTAAATTCCTAAAAAAAATAAAACCATTTACACATTTATTAGATATTGGTACATTTTTTTAACTTTTTCCAACGCTGCCAAGTTAATTTCAAACAAAATATTGTAAAACTTCGAAAAAATTTGCAATTTTGTAATTAAAAAAATTGTGCTTTTTTTTATACATAAAATATTTTTAAAGAAGATGTATTTTTTCCGTCTGAGGAGCCGTAAGAATGCAACGAAAAAAAATTGGAAAAATCGCCAAATTCCAGTAATAGTTAGTTAGGGGAAAGCTACCTCAGAACACAGAGTTTGAGCGATTAAAGTGCATGTGCGGAAAAACAACTTACGCAGAGTACGTAAGCAGATAAGATTTTTTTTCTGTCAGATAAAGATGTTTTCTTTTTGAATATTTTTTCTTTTATTATTAATGTAAAAAAATGAATTTCCCAGTAATTTTCCAAATCCAAATTATTAGTTTGAATTTTAAGAAAGTATTCATTGTTTCATGTATAAAATAATTAATACGATCTTAGTCTTTTGTAATAGTGTGTGTGTGTGTGTGTGTGTGTGTGTGCGTGTGTGTGTGTGTGTGTGTGTGTGTGTGTGTGTGTGTGTGTGTGTGTGTGTGTGTGTGTGTGTGTGTGTGTGTGTGTGTGTGTGTGTGTGTGTGTGTGTGTGTGTGTGTGTGTGTGTGTGTGTGTGTGTGTGTGTGTGTGTGTGTGTGTGTGTGTGTGTGTGTGTGTGTGTGTGTGTGTGTGTGTGTGTGTGTGTGTGTGTGTGTGTGTGTGTGTGTGTGTGTGTGTGTGTGTGTGTGTGTGTGTGTGTGTGTGTGTGTGTGTGTGTGTGTGTGTGTGTGTGTGTGTGTGTGTGTGTGTGTGTGTGTGTGTGTGTGTGTGTGTGTGTGTGTGTGAAGAAATTTCTGATAAGGGGATTTAAATGACATAAATGTAGAAATCACTCACATCGCTCAGTAACACAAACACATAGAAGTACTGGTGTCCAGAGAGAGGGGGAAATTTCCATGGGGATAAAATGGTATCCACGGAAAAAGTCCTCACAACGCCGAAATAATTGGGGAGAAAACAGACCCACCCGACAGGACAAAGATATGAAAGAAACTTCAAAAATGAGTATTTTAATGACATTAATATAGAAATCACACACACACCAGGAAGTGCTGACACAGAAAAGGAAGGGGGATCTTCCAAGGCATAAGGCTGCAAACTTGAAGAAGCCCGTGCAACGCCGGGCCATCCAGCTAGTTTAATATATATATATATATATATATTTAAACTAAAATAAATTCAAAACTCTAAGAAGTATAATAAGTGAAACAACTCAACTTGTATTGAAGTGATTTTGTAAATAAAAGATTTGTGGTTTTATGTAAACAGCAACAGTGAGAAAAATAAATAAAAAGAAATTTTAGAATGCGGAATTTTTTGTGTGGTACAGAAACAGGTTCGTCTTGGTTATTAAAAATAATAATTAAACTTGACATCATGACTATGGAAGATGTATTGACAATACGAAAATCGGTTCGCGCTGTATTTACGAAGACTGAAAGTAACTTAATGGAGGAATTCTCAAAAGAAGTGCCAAATGGGGAAGTTGTAAAAACGAAATTTTTAAATTTCGATCGTATGTACAGTGAATTAAAAGACTGTGTGACAAACCTATACGGAACTTTATCACTAACCTTCTGAGTCGTGTTTTTTAGGGAAATTGAATTCCCCTACCTATTTCCAATCATCTCCAAAAAGAGGACAGGATTCCTTGTTATATGCAGATTAGATAAAGTATTTGTCAAACGAAATAGTAAAGTAAAAAGCAGTAGGAGAGAGATATTGAAGCAGAAAGGTATAATAGTGAAGTTAGATATTTATTATTAAAGATTTCTAGGTGGATAAATCTCAGGAAGAGCTGAGCTGAGCTGCAGTGTGGTAAATATTGATTTATAATTAAAGTTTCATTAAAGCTTTATATTAGGAGTGAGATTAAAATTAAATGTTCAATAGGAATATTATTGAATATAATTCTGGAATCCCTTATTGCGGTAATCTCTGCGTGATCGATATTCTAATTGTTAATTAATTGGATCATTAAATATAAAGGAAAGTCCCTTTTAAACCTCATATAGCTAATTTGAATTATTTGTTATTAAAAGTTTTTGATTCTATTTGGGAAAGATAACCAAATAAAGAAAGTTATTCATTAAAATGGCTACTGATTCTTCTTTGACTCTAAATCATTCTCGTTCTCAAAGTGAGATCCAAGGTGATCTTCACAACTGTGGTGATATAATTTTGAAGAATATCGGAACAGATGAAGAATTTGAAAAGGAATATAATAAAATTGAGAGAAAATGTGGATTTAGTGAGAGTAAAAAATGAAAGCTTCTTAAATAACAGACAGAACAGCTGAATCGATATCCAATACGAGAGCACCCACACAGCTCTCCGTCATGAAAGCAGATTTCCGCATGACCCAGGACATTTCCTCAACGAGTGGATCAGCCAATCAGCTTTCTGCTACTCGCTAGCATGATAAAAATATGGTCCGATCAACATATACATACCGGATATGGGATGGAGGCTCGCTTCGCGAGCCATATGCCCAGTTATTGCACCGAAAGCACCGAAGCTGAATCGATAAATTCATCGCCAAATGAAAAAAGAAAAATACGACTACCAAAAATTGAACTGTTGCATTTCGGTGGCGAATTGAAAGACTATTTAGTGTTTTGGAATAAATTTCAAAGAATACATATACTGACCAAGAGATTTAGCGCCGGAGGATAAATTTCAATATTTTTTTCAGTTCATGGTTTAAGGAAGTAGAACTCGCGAAGTTATTGAAAGTTTCCCTCAACATCTGAAAATTATGAAAAGGCAATTAAAGCTTTAAAGAACAGATTTGGAAGAGAAGAATTGTTGATAGAATTTTATGTTCACGAGTTATTAGATCTTGTTATACAGAATGAAACAGAAAGAAGGGGTAAGTCAAATATTTCTTATTTGTATGATAAATTAAAATCCCATTTGAGATCATTAGAGTCGATAGGACTAACAAGTAAAAAATACGAAGCCATTTTTATTTCTCTTCTTGAATCATGTATCCCCGAAGAATTGATGAGAGTCTGTCTGCGAAATCCAACACAATTGTCAGCCGAAAAATAATTAACAATTATGGGAATAAACTTGAATTTGCTTTGTTTTTTGAAACGTGAAGTAGAGGGCGAAGAACGCTTACAGCTTGCTAAAATGGAATGAAATTTAATTTCAACAATGGTAATTTGAAGAGTAAGTAATACAAAATTTAGATGAGAAAGTACCCACTGCAAGTAATTTATTTTCGGGTGACATGACAAAAAGACAGCTTCATTGTGTGTTCTGTGACAAATTCCACGAAAGTAAGGATTGCTTCTTAGCACAAAATTGGTCTTTGGACAAGAAAAAGGAAGCTATAAGTAATAAGAATTAATGTAAATCGAAGTAGTAGAGTAAATGTAAATCAAAAATCAAGTGTATGATTTGTTCTAAACGGCGCCACACAATCATGTGTTTTGAATTGCCTGTAAATAAAAGAGAATATTCAACGAATGAGGCGATCAACTTGAGCAACGCATTGATAACCGAAGAATATTCTGAAGCTGTATTACTGCAGACTATATTTGTAAATATCGGAGCCAACGGAAAACAGAAGTGTTTTCGAGCATTAATTAACAGTGATTCTCAGAATTCGCATGTATTGAAAAAGACTGCCGAAGAATTAGGACTTGTACCTGTAAGTAAGAGAAATTTAGCCCATTCATTGTTTGGTGGTGTTAAAGCACAAGTGAAAGATCACGGTTTGTATGAAATTAAGCTTAAAACATCCAACGGGAAGTATTCTCTTCATATACAGGTTTTGGATCAGTTATCCATTTGTGGAATAACTCCTAGTCTCCAAAGTGGATTGTGGAATAAAGAATTAAGAGAAAAGAAAATCTGGATAGAGAGAGAGTAGAGAGAAAGAGAGAGACAGCTGATTTTGGAAAAGGTTCACCTGAAATAGAATTATTGATTGGAGTGGTCTTTTGTGGAAAACTTTTCACTGGACTTATACACAAACTTGAATGTGGATTAATTGCTTATGAAACTTACTTAGGTTGAGTCTTAATGGGTAGAACCTCAAATAATATCAAAAGTACATCACAGTCAAGCGTTGCTGAAAGTATCACAATGCTCACACATAGTGAGAAAATAGAACACTTTTGGGATTTAGAGCTTTTAGGAATCAAAGAACCTACGGAGAAAACATCTAGAAAAGAAGAAGTAGTAAAATTCTTTAACTATACTTTATCCACTGATTTTGATGGTCGTTATATGGTGAGATTACCCTGATCTGACAATTCTAGCCTTCCTGATAATAAGAACATTGCAGAAAAAAACTACTTTCGATATCACCATAACTCATTTCATCAGGAAGATATTCTGATTATAATTCAGTTCTCAAAAGTTGGGAAAATGAGCAGATCATTGGTTGAAAGTGGAAGAGAAGGAAGGTGTCATTATTTTCCTCATAGTGAAGTTTATAAAGATCAGACCAGTATTTGATGCTGCATGTAAAGAAAAGGACAAATTTTCTCTCAATGACTGCCTAGAAAAGGGCTTGAATCTTTTGTACACAATTCTTTTAATATTGATGAGATTTAGAGAGAAGAACATTGGAGTATAATTTCTGGCATAAAGAACGCACATTTTTCTGATATCCATTCATCCAGAAGACAGAGATCTTTTTAAGATTTTTCTGGTGGAAGGATTATGAGGAAAGTAAAATGAAGATTTATCGTCACAGAAGACTTGTTTTTGAACTGAGCTGTAGTCCATTACTGCTTGGAGCTGTGATCAACAACCTTTTAGAAAATTCTCCTCAAGAATATCGTGTTATTGCTGAAATTATGAAAAAATGTTTTACGTGGGCAACTGTGTAACGTCCGTTGACACGGAAGAACTCTCTGAGTTTGTAAATGGAGCTACAGAATTGATGAAATTAGGAAGCTTCGAACTTACAGGATGGGAAAATATTTCAAAGAATGCTGATTGAGTACCATCTCATGTTTTAGAACTTTTGTGAGATCGAAAAGAAAATCTACTGTTTTGTGACACTAGGTAGTTTTTATATGACTAGTCATATAAACACTACCTGTGAGCCTATGTCCAGAAGGAATGTGTTAGATTACATCCAAAAGGTTTTTGATCCTATTGGATTCACAAGCCCAGTTGCTATTGTTCCTAAATTATTGTTGCAAGAAACATGGAGAAAAAAGATAGACTAGAATGAACGACTACCCATGCATGTAGAGAATAAAATGATGCAGTGGTTAAAAGACTTGTCTAATCCAAATATCATAAAAATTCCGCGATGCATAATCCCCATAGAATTCAGAGGATATTATAGCATGCATACATTTTGTGACGCCAGTGCATCGAGCTATGCATGTGTGGTTTATTTGCGAACAGAAAGTAAAGATGGCGTGAACATCCAACTGCTTCAGGCTAAATCAAGAGTTGCTCCGTTACGGAAAAAAAATGGTTCCTCAATTAGAATTGCTCGCTTGCTGCATAGGTGCTCGTCTAGCTTATTCAATGAAGGAAGCAATGACGTTAGAAGATGTGTCAAGTTTCTTTTGGACAGACACGATGACTGTTCTCTATTGGATCAAGAACAAAGAAAACTGGGGAGCATTTGTCAATAATAGAGTAAAAAAGATAAATCAACTATCTACAGCAGAAATGTGGAGGCATGTTCCTGGCAATGTAATCCCGCGGATCTTCCGTCAAGAGGCTGCACTTTGAAGATACTTTTGGATACAAGATGGTGGGAAGGGCCACAGTCGCTTAGACTTCCTGCAAAAGACTGGCCAAATTCAGAAATACAAATTATCAAATAAGAAGTCTCAAAAGGGAAAAGGAAGGGAGTGATATCAGCCAATATTTCCTCCAGTGAAACAGTTTGGTATTTGATTCGATTTTCAAAATATTCAAGAATACTGAGATTAGTAGCATGGATTCTTCAATTTGGCTACAATAGAAGATATCACAACAGCAAATGAGGGGAGTTAACTGTGGATGAAATTCAAATTGCGGAGAAGAAACTGTTAAAACTTGTGCAGCAGGAAAGTTTTGATGATACAGTTACACAAAATAAATTGAAAAGTCTCAACGGTTTTAGACAGTGATGGACTAATGGTGAAAACTTCATATGTCTTATTGTTTTACCATCCAATCATCTGCTTGTGGAATGACTGATCTTCGAAAACCATACAAATTCCTGCCATAGTGGAACACAGGTTGTTCTATTAAATATATGACAACAATTTTGGATTTTACGAGGCAGAAAGACTGTTCAAAGAGTCATAAACCAATGTATTCGCTGTAAGATATACACGTCGAAGGAAATAAAAACGGTACCTGCTCCACTACCTGAGGATAGAGTCAGCGGATGCGCTAGTTTTTGAAGTGACTGGTGTGGATTTACCATGTCCACTTTATTTAAAGAATGGAAATAAAGCATGGATAGTACTGTTTACATGCGCGATTTACCATGCTATACACTTAGAACTGATACAAAGTCTCTCGCCTGATAGATTATTGTTATAGTTGAGAAGATTCATAGCAAGAAGAGGTTGGCCGAAGAAAATATATAGTGACATTGGGACTAATTTCATAGGTGCTAATAATTTAATGGCTTCCCTTGACTGGAAAAAAATTACTTAAGAGACCTCAATTTTGAGAATTCAGTGGAGTTTCAATCCTCCCACTGCTTCTTGTTTTGGAGGTTTTGGGGAACGTCTGGTGCAAATGGTGAAAAGAATCTTAAGGAGAATTTTGGGAAGAGCGTCAATACATTTGGAAGAATTAAATACCATTCTGTGTGATGCCGAAGCAGTTATTAAATCAAGACCACTCAAATATTTATCTGAAGGTCCAGACAACTTAATACCTCTCACACCCTCCATGTTCCTTCAATATATCCAAACGGTGGGAGTACCAGATCTGGACAACATTGATAACATTGATAACATTAATCTCACCATAAGATTCAGGTATCATCAAAGATTGAGAAATGATCTAAGGAATATATTTAGAGATGAATACTTGAGTCTTCTTGTTCATCAAGAGATCAACAAAGCTGGTTCGAAAGAAGTGAGAGTTGGAGATGTGGTGCTCATTGGATGCGACAACAAGAAGAGACTATATTGGCCTATGGAACTGGTAGTGGAGGTGTTTCCAGGAAAGGACAATGCAGTTAGAGTTGTAAAAGTCAAAACTCGTAAGGGATCATTGGTACGTCCAGTGAAACGATGATATTCTCTAGAACTTAACAGTGATAGTAAAATTTATAACAGTGAACTGTTTAAAAATGTAAAAAACAGTCACACAAAATTTAATAATTCCAATAAACAAAATGATAATGTAAATTTAGAAACCAAAACTAAATGTGGTTGAAAAGTTATAAGACCCAAACGATATGATAATTAATGTTATACTTTTTATTCTTAACTTAAACTTATTAATGTGAAAAAATATTTTAATTTTTTTGTTATATCTATGTAAAATCAAAAGATGGTAGTGTCGCGAGTTTAACAAAAATTCTTATCAAAACCACGAGATGTAATTTGATATATATTTAAACTCAAATAAACTCAAAACTTTAAGAAGTATAATAAATAAAACAACTCAACTTGTATTGAAGAAATTTTGTAAATAAAAGATTTGTGGTTTTATGTAAATGGCAACACGGAAAAAATGAATAAAAAAAGATTTAGAATGCGGATTTTTTGTGTGGTAGTAAATTATTTAAACTAATCTTTTTTATTATAAATTGGACGAAACATTCTGTGGTGACCATTGTGCTGTTTGTACATATAAAAGGAAATGTTATATTATTCTCAACTGTATTTTCTCAGTATATGTGAGCACATTAATCACAAAAGAGTAGAATCAATAAAAGTAAACCAATGTAGTCAAAATATTAGTTTTTTTACATAGAATTATATCTGATAAAAATATCATTTTAGTGCAAAAATAAAGAAAATAAAAAGATGGTATGGCTAATAATAATAAATCCATCACAATTTTTCACAAAAGCTGAACGAAATACTTTTCACAAATACAAGCCATTATCGATTTTTTCATGGAAAATATCAGCAGATACGATAAGTGAAATTTAAGTTTTTCTGCATATGGTTATAAAAAATTCTAAGAATAATTGCTATTTTTACATAACTCTTAAAGATATCTATGCTGTAAAAGATCCAGATGTTAATACGGGACTCTTAAAATTAATTGATGTGTTCTCATAAAGTTTGTACCTTTTTTTCCCCATCCTCGCAACATCTTTTAAAGATAAAAATAAATTTGATTAACCACTTCTTTATCTTAGGCCTTTAAAATATTTACAGTCTCATGAGTATTTAAAGAGCTTGGAATAAATTCTGAAACTCATTTGAATATTGTTTCTTTAATATTTTAGATAATTTCATATTTCTAAGAATACAAAATTATATCAAGAAGAAAATATTGCTTTATTTGATGCAACATAAAACATTGAAATAAATTAAAATTATTAAAGAAAATTATTTCAGTAGACTCTGAATTAAGCCTAATCGTTGGCTTAAGAGCTGTATTTCATCAAGAAGTGATGACTGAACTAAACCTTCTTGAAACTTAACTAGTAATGGAAAATTAATATTTAGGTTAGTTAGTATACAAAGGAGAATCGATAAATAAAACTTAAATATACATGAAATTTTATCAAACCGAAATACGCTTTCAACAGCTATTATTCATAAACATGTAATATAAAATTAAAAAAAAGAATGGGAGGGTACATTGCTTAATGTTTTACATGTGCTTTATTAAATAATTTTTTATTTACTTTATACTTTCTATATTTCATTTATTTCTATATTTATTTATTTTACTTCTGACATTGCTAAAGGCCACGTTAGACTAGAGGTCAAGGTCACACAAAATCGTGGCTGGCGTGTCATGAGTTCAAGCCACTACCGCTGAAGACACGCCGTGTAGAGGAGCTGATACACGTTAAATCAGTCGGGGCTCAAACGTCCTTTCGTTGGTGTGGTGTGGAATTTAGGAGAGGGTGGTACCAGCTCATGTGTCGTCCTCTTCACTTGAGCATAGTTCAAAATTACGAGGTCCGTCATCCAAAGCCCTCGTGTAGCTGAGTAGAGTGACGGTAATACTCACTCCAGCATTGCCATTAAATTTTCAGCTCCGCAATGCATTAAGGAAAATAAAAATTTGTGAAGGTAAAGGAGAAAATAAATAATATGTTTTAATGCATTATGATTTAAAATAAAATAAGTGAGTCTGAATAAAAAAAAAACGCAATGATTCCATAGATAAAAATAAATTAGAAAATATATTCATCTCTCAGAGAAAAAAAAATATTTCGAATGCTATCAGAAAGTTTTGAAGTATGAGGACATTTCTTTAGATTAAATACAAAATGTCTCACTTAATGTAATTATTTTACTTAAATTATGGATTACTATGTAAGCGGAAGCCTATACAAATAAACGTTATTGATTTATGATGCATTTTCTAACGTAATTTGCTCTGTTATTGAATGGACAAAATCTCCTCTTCCATTCGTTTCAGTTTGAGTAAGTGAATTTAAATTTCTGAAACATTTTTTTATATCGAGTAATAATCGGAAGTAAATAGAATAATATCCCGAACTTACGCAATAGGTGGAACTGAGTGATAACCGCGTCAGTTTGGGTACGATTTCACCTATAAATAAAAAAAAGTTATTTTTATTTGGGGCAGGAGTCGCTGGTAGTCACTGGGAAATGGAACGCGAAGCTTTCCTCCATCCCATATCGAAAATGTTAGATGTGGCCTGATGTGGATGAAAGTGATCACATCACTTTCTCACTTGATGAGTGAGAGTCTCTTGATTGGTTCAGAGGATGTGGCAAGGAGGCGTTGTTATACAGAAACGATTTCCATGGTTCTCGGAGTTGGAAAATTTTCACTTTGGTTGTTCGAGTGAAATGAACGCCATTGGCTGATAGGTCTCTTGGGGAGTAGGCACTCTATTGGTTGCACTAAACGAAAGAAAAAAAATATATTAGAAAAAAAAATTTTATTGAAACCGTAAGCCGAATTTATTTTGATTTAGAAAGTTTCATAAAATCTTAGTAGTAGTCCAGTAGTCTGCTGGCCCAAAGAATTTCTTTCTCCAACAAAATTTGCTCGTAGTATGGTAATATATTTTTTTTATTCTTTGATTTGTTGAAAAAAAACCTCATCGTTCGAGTCTACATTTTCTAAAATTTGTAACCCTTTATTTAATAAAACTTGGGCTTATTGTCAAATTCCCAACAGTCATTTGATCTTCTGTTTGAACTGGGACTAAAAAGACAAACTTCTTCGGTGTCTTGCTGTTGCTCAAGCATTTCTATGAACTCATCCATTGTCAGTTCCCGATTGTGAAAATCTAGCAGTTCTTGAATGTCATCACTATCTTGTTTTAAACCTGGCTAGATCGGCAAGTTCTTCAGTCACATTAACAATTTCCTCCCCCCCATCAAACAAAAGAAGAATCCATGAGATTTGAAAATTGCGAATCTCGGGAGGGAGCGTAAGTCGAAGTATTACTATTTCATTCTAGGAATACCCAGAAAAGAACAGCCTAGGGGTTAGAGCATTGAACTCCAGACCGGAAGGCCTGGGTTCGATGCCCGATGCCACTAAATACCCTCCGAGTACACACGGAGTACGTGCTCATTAAATCAGTGGGTCCAAAAGTCTTGTGGGCTGAATCACTAGTGCGGGCGACAGCAGAATATTTCCCACCCCTTTAGTTCCATGCCAAAATTGTGGAGGTGGAGATAAGCAGTGGCGCCCCTTCGGGAATTTCGCCGAGCTAATTCGTAATTTCACCTGTATGGTGCTCAAGGCCTAGGCCAACGACAGACGTACTTCTAGCCCTCTGCCACGATGTATTTCGTGGGCCTCGTTCTGACTACGACAAACAGGTGGCATCAGCCACAACAACAACACAATAAAAGAAAAAAAATAGTATAAGTATGAAAAAAAACGCAAAAATATGTTTGTGCAGAACAAATATATTTAATTTCAAATATATGAATAGGATTTTAAAAATTTTATTTTAGAAATATATGTGTGGTAGAAATGCCAGTGAACTCCAAAATGACTATTTTATCTTATTGGAATAATAAATTGTGGTTGTTTTCAGAACATTGGAACAATGCCTCTTAAAATATTACATTCCCATAAATTTGAAGAAGCTGAGCAAAAAGGCTAAAAGAAACAACAATCATCATGCTCAAGATGAAGCAGCCTTGGTACCCTAATAGTCAAGATCGCAACTCGTGGCTGGTGTGTCATAAGTTCCAGCCTCATGCTGCTGAAGACCCGCCGTGTATAATGGGCTGATGCACTGTTGATTGCAAATTTGCTGAGGCACAAACGTCCTCCCGTTGTGGAAGTTAGGAGAGAGATGTGGCAGCTCAGGTGACGTTTTTGATACACTTGACCATGTATCAAAATTAGGAGGTCCGTCACCAATAGCCCTCTTGTACCTTTATAGTGTGACAATGATATAACTCTCACTCACTCAAGATGTAATATTTTTAATTACAAAGGAATGTCTTTATAAACCGTAAAAACGTAGTATTTCACGATAAAAATGATTTTGTGTGAACTTTTTTCCACATTTTATGTTACGTACAACGACTAGGGGGTAGCGGAATTAATTCGTGTGAGCAAATCCTATGAAGTAAACGTCTAAAAATACCGTTAAGTATTGTGAGAAATGTTAACATTTTGATAAATTTTTAATGCATATTGTTACGGATTTTATGTAAATAGTGTAAATAATTTGTATTTGAGTGTTTAATGCATTTATATTACTCTATGTTATATTTATTTCATGTTACAATTGTACTATTCACAAGCAATGCCGCCCCTTACGTTATAATGGCAATTAAATGAGAACTTGGCAAAATCTTGGCGGTAGAGCTAAGTTGGCATCATTTTTGGCGACCAAGTTGGCAGCCATTTTGGCGTTATTGGCGACCATGTTGGTAAGTTTGGAACCTTTGGAATCTTCTAGAAAGTAGTGGATCTGTCATGACTTAATGACACGAGCGGTTATATTTCTGGAAGTTTCCATCGCGCCTATAAATATAAATGCTCGCCGGTACGACGATCAGTATGATTTCAACCAGCGAGTAGTGAACACTGTTTTGACTAGCGATTAGCTCGGCTGTGCTTGTAAATAATCTTTTATCGAGTATTTTTAAACACTGATGCTTGTGTTGTTTTTGTTTAAGGTGTGAAGACCTTCGGAGATTTACTTTGTGAATATTGCTGCTGAATCTTGTATTTAAAGGATTGGATTTTTGTTAATAAATTCGCTTTGCTCTTGAAAAGCTATTTATTTTCTTTGTGGTTGCTTTGAATAAAATCCTAGAACCGGATCTACATAACAATATTAACATAAAACTCTGTCTTGTAAGAAACTATTTACCCTATTATCATGGCAATTGAACTTCTAAATAACTGGTTAAACAAAATTTCTTAAAAATAGCATCTCTTCGTGTGAGAATTTCACTTAGTTCATTTCCTTAATGCAGAAATTGACTAAAAATGGAATTTCATTTCAACGCCCATTGTGTATTGATTTCTCAAAACACAAATGAAAAGAAATAAACCTTATATTAATGCCAGAAAATAAACATTGCATATATGCTTCAGAGATTGAATAATTGAATTTAAAACAATACAGTTTGGATCACTACTAAAAATTAGTATTATAATTAAGATCAGCATTAACGATGAATATGGGAAATTCATATTTACCTGTCGGAGGTGTAAATAAATGACTATTTTTTTATCACTAAACAGTCTTAATATTAAGTAGGCAATTAAATAATAAAAGGTTTGACTTAAATTCATCTCTATAAGCGATACCTTAACAAACTCTCTGATATGTTATGCTGTTAGGATTACATTTCTGAAAATTATATTTGTTTTATTCCTCTCAATTAAAAAAAGTCTTCAATTTTCTAATTGAAGATGTCGCAGATATATATTACAATTTATTGTTAAATAGGAAAACACAATATGTTGTTAACCTCTTTTTTCAGAAATTGTATTTATGAATTGTATTTTGTTGTGAAGGAAAACATTCTACGCTATTATTTCTCTTTTTTTTCCTTCTTTATCCAAAATAATGAGGCTATTTTTGTGACAGCTAACATTTTACTTTTTGATACTCGAATAAAAATGAACAGCATATATTCTTGAGTTAATATTCAGCAAAATAATTAAGATAACAAAAGTGTTTTAAGTGATTCTATCGATTACTAGAAAGCTGATAATTTCCAGTTACTAGTTTTTAGAAATTAATATCAATGATTGATTTTGTTCTATAGATATTAGTCTCTATTTTTACTTCTTTTCTGTACACACACTACTGTTTTATATACCTCCTTGACACTTAAAATCTTACTTTTATACATCTAAATTCTTCTTTTAAACCTCTCCTTTAGAATTTCTATTAGTCTGTACAGTTGGTCTACTCTTTAACCCCTATTCTCCATAGATTTTGTTAGAAATTTTGTCTGGGAAAAATAGAATATTGAGATATTTTCAGTTCTTATATATTTGCGTAAACGCACTTTAAAAAATAAACATGTCCTAGATCTGTATGAAGGGTATTTAAATCAAATATTATTTTGTCAATCATTTCTTAAGAATCATAATGAAGTGTAATTTATGTAGGTTAAAATCAATCATTTTCTAAAAAATAGGAAAATTACATAACCTTAGTCTTATACGTCCCCCAATTTATTAATGATCATCATTTCATTATAGATAATTAAATTTATTTTTAAAATATGCGGTGGATAATTACATTATAATTAAAATAACTCAAACGCTTATACTGCATTTAGTATAAGACTGTTCTATATCTAGTATGATATATCACTGCAAACTCTCAAAATTGCCCATACCAATTTTTAAATTAATAAAATAAATTTCATCCTTTCTTATTTAAAACAAAATTGGGATATTGCATTTTTCTGCTTATGATTTTTTCTTATTTCTGGTTTTCGGAAGCAGATCAGATTTGAAATATTCAAATATAGTCAGTTCTCGCAATTTTTTACAACATTTATAAAAGATAAGTTCATATTGCTTTTTTACATTAAAAATTGCATTTTATATTCATAATTACTAAAATTAATATATTCTACGCAAGAAGGATTTTACTGGAAAGAAGAAATGGCTAAATAAAATGAATTACTTTTTAAAAAAAAGGGTTTCTAAATGGCGAAATGATTTTTGAATCGATACCCAAATGAAAAATTTTATTTTCAAAGAGATTTCAGTTAAAATAAAGACACATTCTGGAACAGTATATTTTGGAAGCATAAACTTATTAAATTTAATTCAAAACAAACTATTTTCTAAAACTCACAAAATAAATTACCAAGTATATAGCATATGCACTTTGAATCCTTAGAAAATAAATAAAGTATCCCTTTTCAATAAGAATAAGAATCAAAAAACCACTTTCATTGCAAAAAAATTCTATGCTATTTCCGAAACGGGGAAGAAATTTTCACAAAGATGACTTCCCAAAACTTCCCATCAAATATGTAGCACTAAAACTAAAAAAGAACGTCACTCTAAAAGAAAGAATGAAATAGGCACACAGTAAACATGGTGGAGCGTAGATGACTCTGTCACTTTTTCTTGAACAAAAAGTGCTAAAATGTGAGAGAAAAGAAAGAATATACCATCTACTGATATCACTGCCGATAACAAATGCATTGGGAAATAATAATGTACTATAGCATCCGCTAGCGGTAGTTTCTGTCTTTTCAGGGAAAAATCTAACCCTGTGATTGGTAGAAAGATGAAAAACCTACTATTTCAACTTCAATGCATATATATATATATATATATATATATATATATATATATATATATATATATATATATATATATATATATATATATATATAATATATATATATATATATATATATATATATATATATATAAGCTAATACTCAAATTTTCCCTATTCATCTAATATTAAATATTTTTTCCAATGTCATATATAGATGAATGAGGGCATTCGCTTGATAAGAATTTATGCTTTACTTTAAAGGGCGGATTTTCCTAATCTTTGAAGGATCGGCTTACAGGATGCTAGGAAATGTTTTCTAGGACGCAGTTTTCTTCGTTATTTTTCCTCGTTTGAAGTAAAATTCCCTAAGGTTGTTCAAAGCTCTCTTTTCAAGGAATAATACCTTGCTTCGAAAGAAATTTTTTTGGCCTTGTACTCTTGTAACTTTTCCAAAAGAGATCACTTAAATATTTCTTTTCCAATTTCTGACAAAAACATCATGTTTACTTTTCGAAACTTTCTATCTTATTTTGAAGATATTTTAAACTTTTTTTAGGTATGCAAGTAGAAAATGTGTGTGTATCACTTTTGAGAGATCAATTTTTCAGACATGTTCTTGTATGCTGTATCAACACTGCATTATGAGCGAAGATTCGTTTCGGTTTCTTTCAACAAGGATTTTTGCTGTTTTATTTTACACTCCATCATAGGTATTTATACTATTATTTTAATAAATAAATAGATTTTGAATGTGTTCAAAATTTTGAACATATCGAATTTTTACTATTCTTGTTGCTTACTTGTTCATTTTTTTAGATACTTTTGAGTTATAAAAAGAAACCATTCATTTATTTACTTTTAAATCAAATCACTTTGAATACAGGTTGAAAATACTAAGAAATATATCTTGTTCATAGCTTTGATAACTTTGTATGCACATTCTATCTTACTAAATGCCTCGCTTGTTTCATGGTTAAGAAAATGCTTCAAATCATAAAAAATTTCTTTCTATTATCCATTCTGAATTTTTTAATGCTTTTTAAAAATGGAAAAGCTCTCATTGAATATTTTTTATCGTAGATATAATTTCAATTCAATCTTAATCAATCGTTTTTAGATAACAGTTATAAATAAAATATCTTTTTCGTGATCCATTAATCTAAAGTGGAATTTTCTAAGGAAAAAGATTGAAATGTTTTTTTAATTAAGATTATCGAAAGAATGAATAAAAATTTGTGTGTGTTTTCATACTACGTTTCATTTAAGATAAGGTTTCATTAAAAGAACAAATCATCTCACTTTTTATTATAACATTGTTTTGAACCAAAAATTAATAAGTCTGATAATTCTGTTGTATCTGTTTAGAATACTATTTCATATCAATATATACATAGAAACACTTTTTAATAAGCTCACGTTTTACTACAATAAACATTAATTATGAATAGAAAGATTTGGTAAGACAAATTTCGCCAAAACCAAAAGCAACCCCAAACTAAAAGATGTTGCCAAATGCTATTAGAATATCGTGTTTGTACTGTTTTTTCTATTGGTTGCCTATTGCGGTATTCGGTAAAGTTTTTTTATTTCATGAATTGATTAACGATATATTACAAAAACATCAAAAAATTATTTATAATTTTAACATTTTTATACTCAATTTTTGCTAACATTCTACTGATCTAATTTGAAAGGTTTAAAATAACCTAAACATCTTAACATTTTTATACTAACATTTTAACATTTAAGAGTGAGTTTAATTCGTTAACCATTCTTGTTATTTTCAAAATTAACAAGCTTACAGAAAATAATAAAACATTGCTCTTTAATCCTGCATCCGAGAATAGTTCAAAAAGAGGGCAGTGCAATAAACTTTCATTTAAAACATTATTCTTTTAACAATAGAAATATTAATATTATATTTTATTCTTTTCAAAAGACTCTTAAGAAATACTTTTAAGAAACTGCATGTGAAGAGTATATTAATAGAACTCCAGGGAAATCAAAAAGTACATTTGCATAAAACGGATTGTAAGCACACGAATTAAAGTTTTAAAACTAGATGAACAAGTACTGGACACGAACATTCTTTAAAATTTATTTTCACGCATTGTTATGCTTATTTTTATTCATACTTATGTTTATCCAATTATGAGGGTCCTTCCAGCTGCTATTTTATGAATGGTTCCTCAGAGATGTGAATAAAAGTTATGTGTAAAAAGAAAGAAATACTATATTTAAGCTTTTTGAATTACTAAAATCCAATTAAACCAACTTGAGTGGAGATATATGTGAGAATGGATCTGATAACAAGTTAAATTCCTTGCTGAACACACTTTAAACAAAATTTCTTCTATAGTGATAAGAAAATAAACTAAATTTCATAATTTTTAATAGAAAGTTCTGAGATTCTTATATTTTAATTCAAGTATACAACATAACCATTATCTTATCTATTTAAAGTAGATTTTATTTAAAAATTAACGAATTGGTTTCCTTTTTTCTATGTTGTAAATGAAAACTTTACTTTAAACCGAATTTTTAGTGCATTGAAGATTTAATATTTGTTTGAATTATAACATGATTTTTAAAGCAGCTATCACATTACTCAGTCTACATTTCAGTTTCATTTGTAATATAATCAGTCAAAGAGTAGTATCTTTATAATTTATCATTCATAATATATAGTTATTAATTAACATTTGTAAGTGGCAGTATTGAAATGTTATACACAGAAAATAAAAGTTATAGTATTTTCTATATAAAAAAAATGTAATATCTTTAAAATCATATTACAACATACGACGTTGCACATAAAAAATAGAGTAAAGTGGCATATTATTCAAATTTAACCTATTTATGACTTCGAATGACCTTCTAATTAACCTTCGAATTCTTTCTCGGTTGATTGAATTCAGTATTATATATGTACATTGTAATAATTCAAATTCAAATTCTGAATAAAGACTAGACAAAGTCTATACTAGAAAACTATCAATTTTTCAATCACACTTTTTTTTTAATAATTGAAGTATATGCCTACTATTTAGATATTTTTTTTCGTTAAAAATTACTCTTCAAACAAAGTTAAGCAATATGATTTAACAGATATTACATTTTGATATAAATAAGAATAATACACTATTTAAATGAAAAAACAAAATTTGTCCTAATTGTGCCTCATATTGAAATAGTATTAGTTTGTTATTATTTTATATTTGAAAATTTATATCCTGACTAGTACTCAGATACTTTATTTTGCTAAAATTTTCATATTAAGATATGATTTATTTGACTATAAATTATCTTTAAAGTCATAAAACTCTTCGCATAGATGAAATTTAATTCTTAACATACCAAAAAAATAATCCATCATGCAATCTTTTATTTGTAGACATTAGTTTAAGTATAGTGGTTTATAGTTATTTCTTTTAATGACATAATTATATGGATAACACATAGATCAAAATTGGAATTTTTAATCAATCCTTTATCAACAAAATGTGGGAAGGCAATACATGGATGGCAACACATTCATAAAATTGAATAACTTGCAAAAATATCAAAAAATTCCGTGATTTAAAAATAAAAAACACTAAAAAAATCCACCAAAACAAAACATTTCCCTTTTAATCAATATGATAAGCCTTAATTTTTATGAATTGAAAACCAATTTTTTTTCCGGGGTCTTTTTTTTAAACACGCATCTAGCTAAAATTTAATTTGAATATAAATTCCGATTTTTTAGCTCGATAATTGATAAGTTGAGTTAATCTTGTTCACGGAAATATCAATTTAATGTCAGATTAACTTTTTAAAAGTGGAAGTACATTTATTTATTCCGAGCCCCGTTTAATCACGCAAAGAATCGAAATTTAATTACTGAACGGAATAAAAAAATGGAATATTTTATGCGTTGTTAGTTAAGTGAATTTATTTAAATGACATAAAAGACAGTATTATGTGAGGCATTTATTATTATTTACGATATTCAACCAAAATGAGTTTTTGACAGAGGCATTGCTATGCATGTAGATAGGAAATTTTAAATTCATATTTAAGAAAGACTAAGCTAATATTAAAGAAAAATAACATTTAATAAAAAAATAATCATGAATATTTCACACATTTCTTAGAAAATTAATAAGTTAAGGTGAAAAGCATATGTATAGAATGGATGATTGGATTATCACAATTTTTAATTGTTGTACATAATAATTGCTGATTTGCAAAAACAAATGTGAGAATATTTTATTAATAAAATATCAGTAAGCTCATAATTTATCAGAATTACATTGATAAGACAAATATTTTATAAATTATAAGATAAAAAGGATAATGTTTCATAAAGTACAGTACAAATATCTGTTAAATTATTAGATTAAAAGATAAACAATTATTTATTTCAACGAAACTGCAACTAGTATTTAAAATTAGCCTACATTGATATGAATATATATTCCTTGCTTAGTATTCTACTAAAATGCTTGATTCTTTAAGCATACTGAGTTAAAAATGAGTTTCTGATCGAAACCATTAACTGGGGAGTAAGTATTTTATTTCTAACAGAAGTAATGATTGTTGCAAATTAATTAAGCCAGAAGGTTCAGTAAGCATTGATAAAACTGTTTGATTTTAGAATATTGTAATCTATTGAAATGGTTATTTACGTAAAAAGTATCTTAAAATAGCGTAGTTATTATTTCTTTAACCACTTGCTGGTGTCGCTTTAATCCAGTTCGGGCAATTACTAACTGCAGTATTTGTGATGCCTGAACTGACGTCGGGCTGGAGAGAAATTAACTTTTCTATTTGGTGAAGCCAGAGCTGAGTTCGATTCTTTTCTAGAATACTTAAGGTATTCGACTACGTTAAGAACCCTGATTTTAAAAAAAGCACATAAATGGATAATTTTTATGATATTAAGTGTCATTTAGATTAGAATACATACATAAAACTGTTTAAATGATATTTTGACAAAAAAATATTTAAATACAATATTTTCGCAAAAAATTAACTTAGAATAATCTTTTTTCAAAATGTTTTCCTTTTATAAGAAATGCTTCTAAAATAATAATATTTCCCTCATATAAAGTAAAGACTTTTCCAGAGAGTCTGAACTAGGAATTTTGAAAAATTCACATTATTTTCAGATTTACCACCAATTGAAATAATTATCGGCGTTTTTTTTCTTAAAATTTCTCCTCTCTGTTGTAGTAAATAATGAATAAATGTACTTCTAAGTAAGGGTCTGAGATATATACGGGAAAATTATTATTATAATAGAATCATTTTTCATAAAAGGAGAATGTTTTGTAAACTGATCATTCTATGTTCATTTTTTTATCAAAATATTGCACTTAAATAACTTTTTATTGTAATAAAATATTCTTAAAGCAATTTTATATGCGTTTTTTAATCTAAATAATATTCTTAAAACAATTTTATATACGTTTTTTAATCTAAGTGACACTAAATATCATAAATATTATCTATTTATAAGCTTTTGCAAAATCACAGTTCCGAACGTAGTCGAATACCTTAATTCACTATTTTCCTAATAGAGGGAGGCGTTGATACATGCATAGTTGATAAACATCCTACAGACTACCCAGTTGCAAGAAAACGAGGTAAAAAATAATACCAAAAGATATTTTTCTATCTCTTAGACCAGGCGTACTATAATTCCTTCATTATGTTTTAACTCGGCAAGAGGTGCGAAAAGTAATATGAACTACAGTATAGCAATTGTCGAACAGAATAAGCCAAATGTTCAGTTACCAGAACCAGGGCATCCTGGTGCAAGCTTGCAGGGCCTCACAGGGCGACACTTTCCTGAACACATTCCACCAACGGGGAAAAAATCTACTCCAACTAGACAGTGGCTTACCTACTATCGTAAAAGCTATGGAAAGGGTAAGAGGATAAGATGTGAGACACAAGTTTGTTGCTAAGAGTGTAATATGGGCTTGTGTGCAGTGCCGTGTTTTTGGATATACCATACTGTAAAAGATTTGTCAAAATTATGTATTAAAAATCATATTGTTGTGTTTTTATATTGTATTATACTAATTATATTATATTTTGATTCAAAATTTTCTTTAATTTGCTCTAATTGAATAAGATGTGTGTGTAATCCATTACTTTTTATTTGTATGTAAAAATTACATATAAATATATTAGTTATTGCATTTGAAACTTTATTTTTGTTATAAAAAAACCATTTTCTAACTTTTATAATACTATAAAGAACCAAATTAAACAATCAAAAAAAAATATCCATTTTTGATTCATTTTTCTTAAATATATGTCACAGTTAAGAGGTTAAAAAAATTTATTTACGTACTTTTTTCCCGTTCACACTTAAAATTAGAACTATAATTAACACAAAATAACTCCCAACATTTTTAAAAGATTTACCTAAAGAAAGCCCATTTTAATCGCTTAACATGTTGTTTGCCTCCTGTCCCAAACTATCGGCCCTGTAGTTTTCTATCTATAAATATTAACTGCAGGCAAGTATAAATAACTTTACTGCTATCCCATTATTTTCCTTGTAGTGTTATGCAATGATATACAGTTCTCATTCAAAATGGTGCATTGTATTCTTTTCTTAAATGGCAAAAAACCTTTCTGAATGTTGTTTAAAAATCATACAAATCAATTGTTTAAATTATGTAAGCAAATGCTACATATGGTAATTCATTGTACAAAGTAAGGTCAAAAAGCTCCCGGAATAGATCAATTACAAAATAATAAACAATAGAACAATGATTTAATCTTATGGCCTTCATGGTACTGCCCTCCTGCATCTACACACTTGTTCCAGAGTTCGTATAACAGTTCTAAACATCCCTTAAGCCAGTGATTCTCAAACTTTCAATACTTGCGGCCCAATATTCAACTACAATTTTCATCGCCCCCTCATACATTAACAATGTATTGAATTCAATAATAATATACTTTGACGCTAAAACTTCAACGTGACTTTTCCCTCTTAAGTGCCTACTGCGCATCTTAACGTCTCCCGCTCAGCCAGTGCGTTAATTGCCCTGAACGTATACATACGTCTTTCCAAAGTACAATCTTTTCTGTACACTGTTATCCATAAAAATTTTCTGAAGGCTTTGGAATGCAATAAAAGGACTTTGACAGAGTTTGCGACAGATTTCCTTACTTCAGAGGATTTGCTTATTTATTCCTTTTCTAGCCCCCCTTTCGTAATACAACACATACATTCACCTACGTGTTAAAAAACGGGGGGGGGCATTGGGGAGCGAATCGCGTTACTTTTAATCGGCATTTAAGGGATTAATTATAAACCATACAAATTATCAAGATAGGTGTTAATTTTTGAAAACTGTTATATATGACAAGCCCATGGGGTCACTGGTAATTATTATTAAACTTGTTCTTAACTTTTAGTATTGTTAAATTAATTATAAAATACATTGAGCAATAATCATATATTTATAAATGTATTATATTAGTGCAAATGTATTTTTTTATTTTTCACTACGCCAGAACATTTTTTATTTGCTTATTTTAAGTAAATTAAGAATTTATTTACATAATCTTTTGTTTTTGACTTCCCAATATGCTCGCGCCTCCTTCATAGGGTTATCTCACCTCCCTGGGGGGGGAGACCCCACAGTTTGAGAAACGCTGTCTTAAGTCCATTTTTTGAGAGGTTTTTAAGTTGCTCCGTCGCATTTTAGATCAACTCATCTGATTCTACAAAATGATGTCCCTTTATTTTCATTTTAGCCATGGAAACAGGTAAAAATTCTCTAGTTCTGGAATCGTTTCCATGTGCTTACTTCAGCATCTCGAGCATCTCAGAAGGTGATTTCTCGAACAAAACACAGAATTTCATATTTTCACGCGACTCCAAAGACGACATTGCAAAATCCAACGAATGAAAAATTCGCTTTGTCAGAAAGGACCCACAGCTAACACCAACGGTACAGGAAATGAATTTCAGGGGGCTGTGGGTTTTCCTTATTAATGCTGCCAACCCCCAAAACAGATATTTCCCCTCCATTGAATGCGTAAATGTAGAGGATCAATCCAGGAACTTTTTGACTCTTGTAGTGTTAAGTAGGGATAGAGACTCTTTCCGAAAAAAAATCGATTTTTACATCGATTCGAATCGTAACCTGAGGAATCGATTCACAAAAAATCGAGATAAAAAAGATTGATTTCTAAAAAAAAAAATTTTTTCGTCTGCATTTTCAATGTAAATATAAATCCATTGTATGTAAAAAAGAAAGATACCATAATAAATGATCCATTATCAGTAAAACTAGAGAATTCGACAAATACAATTCTTTTTATTACGATATCAAAGTATCAGGTATAAAAGAGAAAATATTTATTTTCTAAATGTAATTGTTACATTAAAAAGTTTAGAAAATAGACAATATGGCTTATCGTTCTCAATGCTTAATATCTAAGCTTTTTAAAAACAACACTCTGTCAAGTCTACTGGGATCCAAGTGGTTCCTCGCATCTCTTGCGATGTTGCCGACAATCGAAAAAAGGTGCTCACAAGGAACAGATGATCCCACGATACTCATATACATCATGTCTATTGAGTGAACGTGATGAGAAATAATTTTTTTGTTCTTGCTAGTTAAGTATAGGATCATACTTCAAGTACGCAACTTCCTGTGAGATAAATGGTTTTTAAATTTTTTGTTTAATCCCTGCTTTTTCCAGTGCCTTCAACTAATTTTAAGCAATTTTATGGTTTTTACCAAAACAGAGAAAATCGAATGTCGATTTTCTACGATGAAATATCGATTCAATGAATTGATTCAGTGCTACCTATCGATTTAAAAAATCTGTTTTTTTTTCGGCCCAAGAAATTGATTTTTCGATTAATTGATCTCAAATCGCCATCCCTAGTGTAAAATCAGAAGCATTTCATGAAATGAAAATGTTGACTCAATATACCAATAAAAAATTGAAATAAACTAGAAAACAAGTTTGGACTTATATTATAAATAATATTCTATTTCTATACTTAAAGTTACTCTGAATACACTTTGGGAATTAAAAAAGTAATAAATTTGGTCTATTCATCCGTAAGAATAAATTACTCTAAGTAAAACTTTGTTTTTTACTGGTTTGAGTGGTTTAGTTTGATATTCAATCGCGTAGTTAGTATCTCCGTTGATACAGAAATAAACTAATATTTTGCTTATATGTCGTTTGATATATATAATAAATATAATATTACCTCGAGTTCCTTAAAAATATTACACAATAATTGTTTTTATTAACATTATATATAAGCTACACACACACACACAGAGTGAAAAATAGATTAAAAACTATCAATTTATTTTCTTTAAAGGAAACAATTTAGATGTTACTTTATTATATAATTGGTACATTTTATAATTCTTCAAGTGTAATCAGCTATAAGCTGAAAATAAAGCAGCAATGTTATATAAGCAACTCAATTTTTTATTTTTTTCTGAAGGCAAAAAGAAAAAAGGATTAAATAAAATGTCCTGTTTTTTAAAGGACGTCGATTTTTTTCTATTTTATAGTCCAACAACGAATGGCTTTTACTTTCATTCAAAGAGCTAATGAATATTACACGGCTTGAAGTTTTTTTAAAACGAAGATAAGCTCCAGATAGCTTTAGAGTTTTTCCACCATTAAAGAGACCAATCGTTCTAAAAATTCCCCGAAAAAGAAAGAATTAAAGTAAAACTTCTATATCCATATAAATGTGAATTAAGAAAAAAATGGACGTCTTTTTAAGCTTCTTTTGCCTTTTGACATTTTACTAAACCCACCATTATCATCAAAGAATAAATGAGTTAAACACCGGTATGACAAGAATATATTTTTGAATACCATCCTGGATAAAAACATTTTGCTTTTATAAGAATTCTAGATTTTATATTTCTTTTTACCTTTACCTTTTATAATTAAGAGATGCTATTTAGATGAGTACCCTAGAATGTTATTTTTTAACAATCCTTTATTTAAGCTTGTTTTTGGTTATAGTGTACCTTCTAAGCATTCCCAAATAATAGGTAGGATTATATGTGTACCCAAGACCGTGAGTAGTTTAGTGGTTAGAGCTTTGGACTCCAGACTAGAGGGCTTGGGTTTGATGCCTGATCCCTCCGAGTACACACGGAGTACGTGTTCGTTAAATCAGTGGTCCGAAAGTCCTGTAGGAGATCACTACAGATTCAATGTGCTGGAGAATATTTCCCTCTTCTCTAGCTCATGCCTAAATTGTAAGAGGGAGATAGATGGTGTCACCATCTATCGTGTAGAAGTCAAACCTGTCTCAGGCTCTGCCAACTTTCCATCTTTCTCTACAGAAAGGACACAATAACAATAACAAATGTGTATCCCCAGAGTAAAACTAGTTTTTAAACGAATGGTTTCTTAAAAAAATTGAAGAGAGTTATAAATAAGTCGATAACATTTGAAATAGTTTTTAAAACTGTAAAAGAGATGAAGATAAGGAATTATGTTAACTTACATTGTCCTTTAATGAGGAAAGTTTCAGAAAATATCTTTTAAGGTTACTTGTATCATACATAATGCAAATATAAGTAAAAATTGAGGGTTATATTGGCTTTTTAAATACCACTTGAAGTTTTTATTTTATTAAAAGATTTAAGTCGTTTGTTTCTGATACAAGTGTGTCTTTTTCTATATTATGCAGTTAATTATACTACACACAGTTAATAATGCAATACATTTCTAGTACTCATTTAGGAACAGTTTTGCATTGCTCACAGTCCTGATTACGACTTTAGATATCAACTAGAATTTCAATTGCTTTCTGTTTATTTATGAGTTTAGTTTGAGTAACTGGCGTAAATATTTTCACCATTTGTTAAAAGAATTTTTCATGTCTTGGATAAAATCAGTATCAATGAGAGTCCAGATTCATTTTATTTCAAGGTTAAGGATCAAAAAATTTCAATTTGTTTATGCATATTATCAAATATGTATATCTTTTTAAACATAATATCACCATCGCATACAAAATTTCCTAAAAATAATCTAACAAAATCTATTTAAATAAATGAGTAATTTACCTGTAAAGCTGGCGGCTTTCTGTATGGTAAAAATCATTATACTTTGGATTCAATTCATACTAACTATAAATATAAAGCTTAGAATTCCTAGCTTTTATTTTAAATTATAAATTCTACTTATATCTTTTGCATTTGCATAAATGATTATGACATTATTAATCAAAATTGGACCATGTATGATAAATTCAAAAACATAGTACTGCATATAATTCAACATCGCAATCTGGACAGTAGAATCTTGTTTCTCTTCTTCTTTTTTTCCTTTTACAGCTTCTCTGTCAGCAGTAAATAATACACTGTCGTGTTGCATTAGTTGTCTTCTCTGTTGGGGTAATGTAGTCAACAAAGGGTCTTTCAGACCAGCGTGAAGGGGGATCAGCAGCAAGACAGACTTTTAGCAGAAAACTCCCCCGAGTGGTACTTTTCAATAATTTGAACCCATAAAAAGCATATGTGAAATAATTCGGAAAAGACGGATTGCACAGTGTAAATTTTCACTGTTCCCGAGTTACACTCGGGATGAGCCAGGTTGGAACGTTTTGTCTGCCCGCGCTCAGCTCGGGAAAAGCCGGGAAGGGGTTTATATCAATGACCCAAAGCTTCTAATGAATTTAATAAATTCATACTTACGTGCCAAAATTAAACTTTTAATAATATTATTTAATTACAAAGATTTTTTTTTGAAAACAAAAAAAATAATTTTCAAAAGAAATGCTTCATAAATATTTTGGCACAACATTAATAAACATTAAATATAAGATTTATTATAATTTCTTGATTTCTATAGAAACTATTTTCAAAGGCAAATATGAAATACGAAGAAACAAAAATTCTTACGAAAATTCTAGGTCTCATTTATTTTTGATTTGTTCAAAATAGGTTTGCAATAAATGAAAAATGTATCTTCCTTTTTTTACATCATAATTATCTCAACTTTTTTCAATTACATGTGTTGTTTCATTTTTAATCTCATAAGTTACGTTAAAGTGACTATTCCCTGCTGTTCTCTGTGGTCGTTGTAATCGGGTTTAAGTATTCCTTTTTCTCACTAATTGCATAGGAGTAAAAAAAATTAAATATTGTTTAGCGTTGATATGTATATTTTTATTCTTTGAAATTCTTTTCTTTTTTTCTAGCTGAAAGAATTTGATTAAAAAAGTTATTATCTTTAAAAAAATTACGATTCGTTAGTAAAAGATCAAATTTAGAACTCTATCAACAATGCAAAGATTCTGACATTGTGTGTTGACTTCATCAAAATGCAACGAATTAAATGGGCAGGTCACGTTGTCAGAATGAACGAAAATCGCTCCACTAAAAAAAGTCTTCAATGCTCAACCAAGTGGCTCACGAAGAAAGGGCAGACCGAATCTTAGATGGTCTAGAAAAAGATCTCCTGGCTTTGACAACTAAGAATTGGAGAACACTAGCAAGAAGATGTCTGGCCTGGAAAGGGCTTCTTGAGAAGGCAAAGGTCCATCTTGGGCTGTCGAGCCACTGAGGAAGGAAGGAAGGATAATTAAAGTTCAACTTAGTATGTCAAGAAAATAATTCATCTGATACACCTTTCAGAATTTATTTAATTTTTGTGTGAATCAAAACATGTTGCAAACATTTTATTTTAAAAACTTTCTCCAAAATAATCTAAGATATTTCTTTACCCACAAAGTATTAACTTATTTACTTAAGCTAAGAAAAATAAAAAGTTTTTAAATTTTCTTTCTACTGGATATTTTATCACTGATCTATTCAACCGTAAACAATTCAATCTCCTTCTGAAGGACAATAAAAGGAGCCAGAATGCTATAAATATACTTTCTGAGACTATTAAAGAAGTAAACTTGTGTATTTACGATGCCCTCATTCTTCAGTAAGCGCAAGCGATGAAGGGTTCACATTTTAACAGTTTAATAGAAAGTTTCTGTTTATAATCCACAAAATTCTAAGACTTTTATTGCTCAAAAAAAAAGAAAAACACACGGAATACAATAAATACAATAAAGTGTTTTTTAAAATATTAACTTTTAAAGAATTTATCATTCGCTTTCTTTATTTGAATTGGAATACATTCGAACCCCGATTTAACGAATTTATCCGGACCGAATATTTTATTCGTTAAATCGAGGTTATTCGTAATATCAAGGTACAAAAAATACGTTTTTTACAACTGTTATCTACCGACGGTACTTATAAGTACCACTCACTTTAAAATTGTAAAAAATAACCACTTTTACGAATACTCTGGAGATACTTGGCAGGAAAGTTCTTTTAAATCCACTTTTCCAAGATATATGGCAGCACGGGTTCTATGATGAGTATTTTAATGAGTGAGTGAATGAGTGAATATCAACATCGCACTGTTCAGCTACACGAGGGCTTTTGGTGACGCACTACGTAATTTTGAACCATGGTCAAGTTACGTGGACGACACCTGTGAGCTGGCACCCCCTCTCCTAACTACCACACCAACGGGAGGACGTTTCAGCTCTCGACAAATTTAACGTGCATAGCTACCCTACATGGCGGGTCTTTAGTGGTACTGGGCTCGTACTCACGACATGCCTGCCATGATCCGATACCTTGACCACCGGGCTACCGAGTATTTTAGTGGAGAAGGCGAATAATTTCATAGCAGAAGTTGCGTTTTTAGCTGACATTTTAATCGAATTGCGAAGACTGTCCTTTTTGTTCCAAAAAAGTAGTTAATGTCAAAATGTGCCTTTTTTGTATGTTAATGAAGACCTTAAAAACGATTTGACTATTTATTTTTAAATGAACAGTGTATATAATTAATTTTACTGCTGAAGTACCAAATTAGTTAATTTGCTCTAAAGGATTAAATTTCCCAAAGTTGAGTACAGTTGAATCTGTTTTTGTGCGGTAGATAGGGACCGCATAAAAATAAACGCAAAAAAAATATTCAAAAATTTCATAAATTTTCACATAAAACAAACTAATTCGTGGAAATACTGCAGAAAACTTTTTTATGCTATGGATAGGGACTGCATAAAAAAAGTCGCATTTATAAAATATGCCAATTATTTACGAAATTTATGTAAGAGTGTGTACTTCCATAACCAAATAAATAATTAAACATTACACTTGGAAACATTTTTAAAACGCATAGTTTCTCATTGTATACACGAATAAGTTTTCAAAATGCACATACATAATTCATTGCTACTCATCGTAATCCAAAGCCCTGTAATGAATAGGTTCAAAATCTCTTTCGTCCCTTGAAGGTACAATTTCAATTGATTTATTTTTTGGCAGAATAAAGTAAGAGAAAAGTTTTTGCGATGAAGGTCGGTAAGTAAATTTCTTGTAAATGTCACGACAACCAGATATGTATGATCCAATCTCTATTTGAAATTTTTATCTCCTTTTGGCATTGGTATCTATTTTAATAAAATGCTTTTCCGATTTGTTGGAAAGCTGTATTCCTCATAACCTATCAATAATCATAATGGCATTGGCATTGTCCCGTCTTCAATCAAGCGCGGGCTGCTGGAGCGTTGAGAGAAAGCAACTGAATGCGCATTGTCGGGAGACTGTTTATAACAAATGAACAGAGCGTCTTGAAGTGTCTACATTTCAGTGGCGTTACGTACAACCCCGCAACATGGAGGGAAGGACTCAAGGATCCCAAGGCTTGACTAACGCTAAATACGTATTAACACAATTTATAAAATATTAAAGGCAAAACCTGACTTTCAGAGGAGGTCCTAAAATCCTCCGTCACACCACTGGTAAATATTTAGAAAACATTACAGTGGAGCCAAAGCCATTGTGACCTGCCGCGGGGGGACTCTAGGGGCTCAAGTTTTGAGCCAAATACGTACTTACCCAATTTATAAAATATTAAAGACGAAACCTGACTTTCAGGGGGAAAGGGGGTCCAGCATTCTCCGTTACGCCACTAGTAAATACATATAAAACATTACATTGGCGCCAAAGCCATTGAAAGTCATACACTGCATAAAAAAAGATTGCGCATAAAAAATAACACAAAAATAAAATTGCACAAAACAAATATCACGAAAAGGAAATCGCATAAAAATAAGACCGCACAAAATCAGGTTCTACTGCATTTTATTTATGTATACCCTTTAATTTTTAATGTAGTGGTTGAAAAAAAATATTATATGTAAGAAATTGCAGTAAATCAGAATGCAGTAGATAAAGGTTAGTTTACTTTATGGAAATTCTATAACAAGCAACTACAAAAAACACATATTTAAAAATTACACACTTTTTATTCAGCAACCAAAATTACTATTTTCGACTAATAACGAACCAGTTAATTGGAAATTTTAAAATATTGCCTTATATATGTTTGACGTTCTTTTTGATTCCTGACTCGAAAGAGTTCTTTTTCGGCTTTATGCAAAGGAGAAAGAAAATACAGCATCCTTTACATCTTGGTGCATGAGGTGTGTTTTTCCAGTTTCCGAACTATGTAAATAATTAGAAAATGTAGCAATTCTGATTGGAATTTAATGATCTGCATAAAAATCGCTACGCATTCGTTGCCGATAATCTACTATGCTTAGCATAATTCCAAACGAGTAATATATCTCAATTTTCGCAAGAAAGACAACAAATAGTAAAATCTCTCAAGATATCCCCAGCGTTTTTGGAATGGAATGAGAAAAAGGAATTTCCTGTCCTATTCAAAACACCCGCGGCGCGGTAGGTTACACTCAAGATTCCTCTACAACTTTAAATTATAATAATACACTGCACCCTTCACTGTCAAAATTTGTGACACACAAGAAGAAAAGTATTTTTCTCTTCTGGACAAAATAGATGTCATTTGAAAAGAAGTCCCATTTTTCTGATACAAACTAATAAAAAAATTTCGGTTGTAGAAAAAATAATTCACTAATTCATTGTATATTATTTGTTAAAAGAGAGAGAGAGTGCGACTGTTTCAATCAGGGAACGGAAAAATCTCATTAAATCACGAAATTCATTAAATCAGTTTTCGACTGTATATTTATTAATACAATTATGTTCATTTATGTTCACGGGGTTTAATTCCAAAATAACTTTTCTATCAGGACCACATATATGATAATGAATTCCATACCAGAGTCCGTTTATTAATTTTCCGATCCCTCTAATGTTTTTACATTTTTTCGATTCATTTTTATGCAAAATTATTTTTAAAAGATGCATTTATGAGTAACATACATATTTAACTTATTTTATAAACTTAAAATAAAAAAATTTGAATGAAAGACACTTTTTAACCTTATTTTGAAATTTTTTCAAGTATTTTACTTAAAACCATTACGTGACTAAGGGAAACATTTTCCCTTTTTTAAATTGGTGATATAGTCGCATTTAATTTTAACATTATCTGCATCGTTTTACACAGAATTGTCAAAATAGAACTATGTCGAAAACATTTAACTCAATGGGAACATTCAGGGGGAAATAACTGACAAAAAATAAATTGGCGCCGGTGTGATAAAGCATCCACATTCTGTACTCTGTTATTATTTGAGCTTATTATGCCTTGTAGTAATATATTGCTATATATTTTTCCCATGTCTTATATATTATTCGTTATGTATAATTTTATGCAATAATTAAGTTGTTGTTGTTGGCGTGTTCTTCCAAAAGGGAAGGAAGGAAAGCTGTCAGAGCCTCAGAAAGGTTGGACTTCTACACGAGAGATGGCGACACCACCTGTCCCCATCCAGCTGGAGGGGAGGGAAACATTCTCCAGCACTCTGCACCCTTGGTTTCTGCTGCGCCCACCCACAAGACAGACCCACTGATTTAACAAGCATGTACTTGGAGTGCATTTGGTGACAGAACCCAGGCAACCCGTTCTGGAGTCCGATGCTCTAACCACTAAGCTATCCACGGCCCTGGAATAATTAAGTATATTTGATCAAAAGAAAACAAATGTCTCATAATGAGAAATAATTCTATGGGACTAATTCTGTTTTATACCCATAAAATCCCCCCTAAAAATACACTATTATGTATTATTCTTAAGATTTTTCTTATTTTACTTCTAAGCATACTAAAATAAATATTTTCATAACAATATTTAGTTTTAGCAACCTCATGGTAGCAGGATAACTGTAAATGTTAAAGAATATTTTATATGTTCCCCCCTCTCAAAAGTGAAAGAGCACATTTTTAAATATATTTAATTTATAGAAAGTGCTCATATATAAAATTGAATTATTCCATTGGAATCAAAATTAAAAGCCAATCAAAGTTGCAAACTAGAATTTTTTTTCAATACTTTTAGCGGGAAACCCAGCTATCACTTTTCTGAAAGTTATTCAAGTGTATAGCTTACCAGTTCATTCCCTTAAAAAGTTATTTGTTTGAAATTTCAGAGAACGATCTTTATTTTAGAGATATTGTTAAATATCACCCTTAGAAAATGCAGCTTTGATAAAAATGTATTTAAGTATAATAATTTTTTTTTCATCAGATAACCTTCTTTAACGTTGTCTTCGTCAAATGTACAAAACTAAACTTGAATCCCATTTTCAAACAGATAGTGGCCCCAATATTTATGAAAATTTGCAAAATTATAATTCATACATCTGCTTATTATACATCGTTCGTCAGACTGACCATCTGACCGGAACATCTGCTCATGCATCCCAGGGTCCAGTGTCACGTATACTGAGTTGGGCACAGAAGGCCTTGGCCCTAATGGGCTGTCGCTCCACTGAGTTAAGTTAATAATTGTGTAAAGTAAAAAAAAATTATTGCACAATTACAACTTTTTGTAGTTGTTTCTTAAAATATATGCAAATTATCGTCAATTTTTTCCCTAAAAGTAATTCATCTACTTCATTGCCTGACACTTATTAGACATTTCATCTATAAAATGCGCACAGTCTTTCAACAACATAAATAAACCCATTCATGTTTCTCAATGACTCTAAATTTACATTAATGGTATAAAATACTTATTTTTACCTATCACTTGTTTGTGCGTGCTTAGATAATCATTTAATGTAACGTTTCACGCCCCGAACATTAACCTTTCTTCCTCACATTGAGTGAAAAGTTAATCAGAAGTGGTTAATTTTAGTATAATAGTATAATAAAACGATGCTTCAATAATAGTATAATAAAATGATGTTAGAGTGTCTTCGAGAAGAAAAAGATATTTCATGTCTCCCTTTTTTTCATAACTGTCAAAAAACCAATTTTTTAGAGTATCATCTTTTTTTAATCGATTTTTCTCCGATGGCTAGACTGACTGATGTATCTTGGAAGAGAAATAACTGACTTGAAGCTATCTTTTGTAATCTGTAGGGATTTTAATGTTTAGACTTAAAAAAGGAAAGCAGAAAAAATAATAAAATAAAATAATCTGCGAAGAATAGTTTAAAGACGTGAAGTGTATACTACTGAGAATTACTTTCCCGTTATAAATACAGAGCACGAACAATATTAACTAGTAGAAATAGACCGGTACAATTGAATTATTTTCCATCGTAATTGAATCATAAAATCAATGGTTTTCCTTCTCTCTCTCTTAAATCTTTTTGTACGTCTTTCAATAAAAATACAAAAAAAATGTAAATTTAGAATTATGTTTTTAGTAATGAAAATGGCAATGAGATGTATATGTCAAACATTCCTTTACGATGTATATCTCAATAAATTTTGAACTGCAGTTCATGAGTAAATATATCTAAATCAAAAGAATAATTTTAGAACTATTATAAAATAATTTTTAACAATGATTAAAGATAGTTTTTGATTCGAAGTGGAAAAATTTTTAAAAAGAGTGAAACACTTTCATAAGAAAGGTTAACATTACAAAAAATCAAGTCCTTTGAGGAGAAATTATTTTTGAAATAAAGCTGGCATCTCTGTAAATTTATCAACTGAATAGACATTTAAGAAATGGATTTCTCGTGCGATGTCCTTTTTTACCCTGAGAAAAGGGCCAGTTTGGTCAGTAGAAAAAGATCAAATGACATCCCTTGCATATAAATTTTGAGAATAAGGTCGGTAGAAGATATCTGATAACTGTATGTGCTATTTCCGTATTCTACTGAATATTTCTGAGATCATTGTCTCCCAAGCTTATTGTGAACATGGTCCCCTTTTTATAGCAAAAACTTTGTCATACGCAGAAACATTTTGAAAACCTATAGAATATAGTGTGAAAATATTTTTTTATCCTTGGTCAGATTTATAACTTAAAAAAGGACAGACAAATTTAAATACATTAGTCAAAATAATGACGAGTATTTAGTTGTATCAAGACTGGAACCCATGAATGGATTTAAGCAACACCTTGCCTTGAGTTCACGAACATGTCCATTAAAAAATTGTATTAACTATTAATGTAGACCCGGGGTGAGCATTAAGTCGATCGCGATCGACCGGTGGACCACACCAAAACATTTTGAAGTGACCGCCTTCACTAAGACCTAATAATCATTCCATCATACGAAGGTCTAGAAATACCGTATCTGTTCGAATCTAAGACACCATCGATTCTAATCCGCGACCCAAATTCAGAACAAAATTTTGTGCAAAATGAAATCCAGTGTAAAAGAGTGTTCGTCGTTATCAAATTTTTCGAAATTAAAATAAATTTAAAAGGAAAACTAATAAGAAGTGAATAATTAGTCATTTTATTAGTATTACAAACTTTTAAATACATGCATGAAGCTGTAATTGCTCTACATACCTCATGCAAAAAAAATTTCCCTTCGATTCTAAGCTGTGCCCGAATTTTAGTAGCATTAACATTGGAGAAAGAATGCGCTTATATTCGAGTATATACGATATTTTTTTTTAAAAAAGGAGGAAAAAAGTCGGATATAGTCGGAGAGGTCCTACGTCACAAGGTGGACCGCAACACCTGGTAAAAATTAGAAGTAGCCCGTACCCTAGAAAAGACTGCCCTCCCCTGATGTAGACAATGATTCCAAAAGTAGTCGTTATCGAACCCAAGGGGTCTATGATGTGGAATGGCGTTTTAACCTAAGTTCAACATTTAAATGCCCTTTATTCTCATTCGGAAACTAGGATTGAGAATGTTTTGATTAACGCAATTACCGCAGTAGGCAATGAATTCGTACAGTCATATTGAAAAAAATGTCATATTTCAAGAGGAACTGATCGCAATAGACAGTAACGGCGTCGTAAAGTAAAGTTTAGAAATGAATGTCAGCAATTGTGGATTTAAATTGACTACCTATACTATTTATCTCCAATTATTTAATTGCTTTTTCAAGTGAGAAGGAGTTCCAGTGCAGTTCACGATCTTCAAAACAAGAAAAAAGAAAGAAAAGACTGGACACTACTAACCGAAGAGATTTAGGGTTAATCTGACAAAATTTATGCCAGATGTTGAAAATTAATTTTTGAAGCACCCTATTAATTCCACCCATAATAAACATTTGTATGTTAATCAGTTATTTTATGTAGTAACTAAATTTTGATTTATATAACAAGTGTTTCTTAAGTTTAAAACACTATACTTCATTAGAGTTAGAAATTTAAATCTTTTAAAGTAAGTACTCCTATACCAGCTGACAAAAAGACATTTAAGTTGATAAATTTGCAAAAATTCAATATAAGGTAGGCAGGGGTCTATCCCCCAAAAATGAAAAACATGGCAAGGGATCTATGAGACAAAATGTTTTAGGGAATCCCTCTGAAATAGACCAAAAACTCTTAAAAAATTATTTTTTTCTCTTTGCAAAGAGAATTGATATTTAAAGATAAAAAAAATTATTATTATTTGCTAGATATTAATTTTATATTTATATAGAAATTTATTACTTTTCCATGAAACTAATTAGATTAACCATAATAATAGGGAAAGGAAATTATGAAATAAAAATACATAATTTAAAAACATTAAATATCAATTTTTTGTTTCATTTTTTTGTTTAGCTAATATTATTATTAAACAAATAGTGCTTTGTTAGGTTAAAAAGGATATGTAAATTTTGCTTTAGTATAGCATTATGTTGTTAATTCCTAATTGCTCGAATAATTCGTCTCTATTTGAGTTTATGTTTTAAAGATGTGTTCAATACCTTAAAAAGCGGATAGATACAAAACTATATTAGAAAGTGGTACAATAGTATATAAGTTTAATCAGTAGTTGTAATGCATTAATTTCTGTGATCAAATAATGCAAAACATTATATCTAATACTATACTATAATTCAAGAATTCAGATTTTTCAATGATTACAAACAAAATTTTAACATAAGAATATGTAAAATTTGCAGATGTGCATTAAATAATGTCTGAAGCATTGGACAATTTAACTGAAGAAAAAAAATATTTTCGGAAAAAAACAAATTTTTCCAATACGTTTCTGTTTTTAAAAATATAATTTTCTTCTTAGTATAGCTCAAAACAACAGCTTTGAATAAATAATTCACATATTTAAAATTTCTGAAGTAGAAAAGTGAACTCCTATTTGATCATTATTCTTGTCATCATCATCATCAAGAAGTCTCTGGCATATGGCCAGTTAGTTTCAACAACTACCCTTAAAAGTATTGCTAAGCAATTGTAACAACGTGTTTATCTCACTTATATCTATGGATTCACCTGTTGCTTAGTGTGCTTCTATAAAAATGTTCCTTGAAATTTTTCTGTTAGTTTGCTCCTTAAAATATTATTTGCTTAAAAGAATCATTGAAACAGAAAATACTTATATGTTACATATAATTTCTATTTAAGAGTCTTCAGATATTTATTTTTAACTTCTAAAAAAATAAAAAGCTTGGTCAAATCAAATTTACTAAAGTAAATTATAATGACCCACATTCGTCATTTCTAGGCATTTAATGTAAGCCAAGAAAATAATTAATATTTAAAGTAAAACTCATGAGTGTTACTCGTGCTTTTATATACAATGTGCTGTTTATTTTTCATTGGGTTAATATCGAGTTTCATAAAGTAAACGTTGTTCAATATATTTCAAGTTTAGAATTAATTATTAATAATTATTAAACAATGCATGTTTCTGATTTATTCTGTGTTATTTTTTTAAATATTAGCTTATTCAATCAATTGGTAATTCTCAATATGCGTAAAACATATCCAAGTACTGACAGATTTTAAATAGTTTATCGCTTATAAAATTTAAAAAATTGTTGAAATAGCCATCGAAAGTTTAATAATAGTTTTCTTAATGATTATAAATATTGGTACTAACGTACTATACTGTCAAACAATTCGTCAAATTAAAAGAAGTCACCGAGTGCCTCATTATGCAGCTAAAAATGGATAACTATTCCCACGTTTTTACAAACACAATAATCTTGTTTGCGCACGTGTTTGACAAAATTTGGCAAGTTCTTTTGATTTGGCGAAATTTATCGATGATATAGTACACTAGTACCCAAATATTTTTTGAGTAAATAAATCTTTTGAAAGAAAAGGAAGAGTGTAATAATAAGTATTAATAATTTTCCTGAATTATTCTTAAATTGGGACTTTTCTACAAAATGTTTAAAAAAAATTAAATATATTTACATTTTTGAATCTTGTATGATATTTACAATAACACTATGCCAACAATGATATTTTTCTGCACTTAAATAATATTTCCCTTTCAAAAATAAACTGAAGCCTAAATTAATTTCAAAAATTTTTATTAAAAAAAGTATTTCATTAATAAATGCATATGAAAAAAATAGGTAGTAAGATTTTCAATCACAAGATCGATATTGAAATGGAGTTGCCTAAAAACAAACAATATGCAAAAGACAACAATAAAAGATGTTTATTGCTGTTTGCGAAAGTGTAGGAAAGTATAAAATGTCTTGTAAATGTATGTAACCTCTAGTAGAGTCTAGATAAGAATTTATGACTCGCTACTAGCATAGATATTTTAAAGTTCAGGAAGCAGCAATAATTTTTTATTAATGTTATGTATTGTGAGATTTATTTGGAAGATCCATTTTATGGCTAGGAAAAATATGATAGCTTTTTTGTGGTGTATATATATCTTAAAACAAAATTATTTTTTTTTCACTTTTTGCATTTGTGCTTTTGAATTATATTATGTTCAGCATTTTTATTGTTTTTTTTAATCCATAATAATACTGCATACAATTTGCTTATGTTATCAAATGAAATGTACCTAAATTTATTCACTGAAGAAAAAAATTATTAATAACCATTAATAATGAAATTAAATTTGTATCTTGAAAAAAGAAAGAAGCAAAAGAAAATAAAAATTGATCTTTATTATTGTAATATAATCTCAATATTCTTGTAAAGAGCAATTATTTTTTTAGCAGTAAAAATGATTTGATAAATAAATCTAACCTCAAATTACATCAATGAACATTTATGTTGTCTTTTCCTGAATTTTAAAATTTCTACTACCACGCAGAGAGTCATAAAATTTTTATGCGTACATTTTATTTGACGGAGCATACTTATTTTTTATGGTTTTTAGTACTTGCTTGTCTCCGAAAAAGCGATAAAAATACTTCATTCTGGTTTTTTAAGCATTATTTATTTGTTCTTAGAAGTATTAATTTCAATATTTTTTTAGAATAATATACATTTAAACATACTGGTTAATAAATTGATGTTTTCTTTCTTTTTCTACAAAAAAAGGTTACAAAAAATGAATGTTTGTTTTGTTTTTCAGACTTGTGTATTTTTGTTGTTTACAATATAAGTTTTTAACTAGTTTTTATGATAATTTTCTTGTCAAAATCAGAATTTTAGTGGACATTTTAATTTCATGAAATTCATAGAGAATATTCTTTTATTGTATACTAGTTAACAGCTTTGAAAATATTTAATTTATTTTAAAAAATTCTAAACTTTGTGAAAACCATAATTTTTTGCAGTATTTATAGCTCACCTTGAAATATAATAAATAGTATTTTGTTAGACAAATTTTATATCTGATCTGAAAATGTTCTGCTATAATTTTTTTAGAGAGAATACTAATGAATAAGATTGATAAATGATATTCTGCTTCCATTCACACACAAAAAAAATTTTTAATAATCTTATTTAGAGCTGTTGTATAAAGATTTGATTGGCTTAAATGTGAAATATTTGAGAATATGTATATTACGTGATTCTTCGTGATAGAGTATTGTACTTCTGAATAAACCTTAAAAATAACGATTAAAAATTTTATAATTATATTCCGTTTTAATTTTCATTAACAATTATTATACAATACTTGACTACACTGCTGGACACTGTAAATGCAACACCAAGAAAGACAATAGATAGCACAACAAAATTTATTTTGTAGATAACATGTTGACCAAGTATCAAATGATAAAATTTATAGACTTCTGTGAAGTGTGGTTTCTGCCAGAATCAGTAGTCAGAGTAGCCGCTATTGTTGGAGATCACCGTTGCCATACGCCTCGGCATTGATTCAAAGAGACTTTGAATGTGTTCTTGGGGTACAGCAGACCAAGCAGCTTCCACACGTTGTCGAAGTTGATTTGGTGTGGCAGCTGGGGGTGTAATTTGGGTTAATCGTTGAGCAACCATGGCCCCATGTTTTCTATCAGCGAAAGGTCAGGAGAGCGAGCCGGCCAGGGAAGCAATTCAATATGATGATTGACGAAGAACCTTTGGACAATGTGTGCCACGTGTGGTCACTCATTATCCTGTTGAAATATTGTTGTGGCCAAACCCAGAAGGTAAGGAAGGACAACTGGCTCCAACACCTCGGAGATGTTGCGCTGGCTGTTTAAAGAACCGGTAATGAGTACTAGAGGAATGCGAGAGTGATATCCAATACCGCCCCATACCATAATACCCGGTGTTGGACCAGTGTGCCGGTGCATGACGCAACTGTTCAGCATCCTCTCTCCACAGTGTCTCCAGACTCGAATCCGACCATCGTGGTGTTGCAGACAGATGCGTAACTCGTCAGTAAAGACAATTTCATTCCATTCTGCCACTCACATCCTTCTTTCAACGCACCATTGGTGGAGGAGACGTCTGTTTTTCTGCGTCAAGGGTATACCAAGCAATGGACGTCCTGCGGACAGATCACTCTGCTGTAAGCGGCGTCGAATGGTACGGGCGGACACTGAATGATGCGTTACAGACTCAATGTTCTGTGTTATGGTTCGTGATGTGACTGAGCGATCCGTCACTGCCATGCGCACAATTTGTCTGTCCTCACGTGAAGTGGTGCACTGAAGTGGATGCGATCGACCACGTCGGTCCGTCGTACCCTCCTGCATTCAACGGTCTCATAACAGCATTACAGTTGTTCTGTTTCATCCAACACGACTACCGATTTCCCTGAAAGATAATCTACAATCTCGGTAGGCCACTATCCTTCCTCTGTCGAACTCGGATACTTGATCAAAAGCTAATCGCTGTTTCCTACGAGATATAACTGATCGTTTTTTGAAAAAACCAGAAGAAAAACACAATTGCCGAACTTGAAATCGTCGAAATCTCCAAGCCTTAAATAGCGTTTTGAGGTGGCACCACCGGCGCGCGTGATGTGTATCTGCGCTGAAATTCTAATCATTTGCATATCTCACCTCCGCTAATGCATGTTGTAAATTTCATGTTATTTGCATGCTTCCTTCAGGGTGTTGCATTAACGGTGGCCAGCAGTGTACTTTGGAATTCTTTCATTTTATTTTTTACATAACATCTGCATAATAATTTGGTTAAGTGTGTAAATTCTTACACTACTCCTTTTCAATACTCACATTATACTCCTTATTACAGATGAAGCATCAAATGAAGTTTTGCAAAATATTAATCAGTTATTTAATATTTTAAAAGTACGAGGGCTGTAAATTAAATAGGGGCGGCTTAATCTGAAAACTCGTAGAAGAACGGACACGGGCAAATAGGATATGAGAGTGATGAGGTGGCTCTGTTGTTGATACTTAGAGTGCAAAAAATTGCCTACCTAATTAGAAGAGTCGTTTTTTTTTAGAGTTTGAGTGAACAGTTTCGTTTCCAACGCTCTAAAGCATGTTTTCAAAAGGAGATCGGCCGCCGTCGCTTAAAATCGAGATTTCCCTTGGCAAAAATGCAGCAGAAGGCAATATTATCGAGGATTATGGAAAGCCTGTGGCGAAAATACATTACCGTATAGGACTGTTGCACGGTAGATTAAAGTGTTTCGTTCAGGTCAGAATGAGACAGTGGATTTGCAACGCACAGGTCGGCCCTCCATTCCTCAAGATCGGATTCACATCCTGAGCGTCGATTAACTGTCCGGGAAATATCCTTGGAGGTTGGTCTCAGTCATCAAACGGGGTGGCATATAATGAATAAATGTCTCAACATGATGAAAATTACTGCCCGCTGGGTTCCACACAGACTCACCAAATTATAGAATTTTCACTACCAGGAGAGATGCCGCAATGAAGGGACGCATTTCTGCCTCATATTGTCGCCATTGAGGATAGTTAGTACAAACCTTATGAGCCTGAATTAAAATGTCAATCAAATTAATGGCGTTCTTCACGTTAACAGAAATTTCAACAGGAATTCAGCATAACCTGAACCAGTAGGGTTCAGGTTGTGACAAACCTATACGGAACTTTATCACTAACCTTCTGAGTCGTCTCTTTTAGGGAAATTTAATTCCCCTACCTATTTCCAATCAGCTCCAAAAAGAGGACAGGATTCCTTGTTATATGCAGATTAGATAAAGTATTTAAGTCAAACGGAATAGTAAAGCAAAAAGCAGTAGGAGAGAGAGATTGAAGCAGGAAAGTATAACGGTGAACTTAGATTTTTAGGTGGATAAATCTCAGGAAGAGCTGAGCTGCAGTGTGGTAAATATTGATTTATATTTAAAGTCTCGTTAAAGTTTTATATTAGGAGTGAGATTAAAGTTAAATGTTCAATAGGAACATTATTGAATATAAATCTGGGATCTCTTATCGCGGTAATCTCTGCGTGATCGATATTCTAATTGTTAATTAATTGGATCATTAAATATTTAAGTTTATTTAAAGGAAAGTCCCTTTTAAACCTCATAAAACTATTTAGATACATTTGTTAATAAGTCTTTGATTCTATTTGGAACAGATAACCAAATAAAGAAAGTTATTTATAAAAATGGCTACTGGTTCTTATCTGACTACAAATTATTCTCGTTCTCAAAGTTTTTGATCTTCACAAGGTTATGATGATTGTGGCATACAAATGGTAGGATGATTCCTACGCATGCTGTGCCTGCAGGATAAACTGTCAAAAAAGACTACTATTGTCGATTTCTACAGCACTATCTGCGTCCGGTTAAGCGACGCAGATGTTAAGGTATCCGACTACGTTCGGAACCGTGATTTTAAAAAGTGTATAAATGGATAATTTTCATGATATTAAGTGTCACTTAGATTAGAATACCTCTATAAAATTATTTTAAGGACATTTTGATAAAAACAAATTATTTAAATACATTGTTTTGACCAAAAATTAACTCAGAATAACCTTTTTCCAAATGTTCTCCTTTTATAAAATATGATTAAAAAATAATAATAAGTTGCTTGTTTAAAGTAAAGACTTCTCCAGAGAGTATGAACTACTTTTTTAAAAAAATTCACATTATTTTAGAGTTACCACCAATTGAAATAATTATTCGCGTTTTTTTCTTAAAATTTCTCCCCTCTGTTGTCGTAAAACATGGATAAACCCACTTCTAAGTTATATATTTCAAAAATTCTAGTTGAGCCTCTGAACAGAGGTCTGAGCTATATACAGGCAAAACATCATTATAATAGAAGCATTTCTCACAAAAGGAGAATATTTTGAAAATTGGTCATTTTATGTTCATTTTTTGTCAAAATATAGTACTTAAATGATTTTTTATTGTAATACTATTCTTAAAACAATTTTATATACATTTTCTAATCTAAGTGACACTAAATATCATAAACATTATCCATTTATACGCTTTTTCAAAATCACGGCTCCGAACGTAGTCCGATACCATAATGTTTATTGAAAAACGATCTCCCTATCGAGCTGCATGACAACGCTCTTTATCATGTCGTCAGCTATGTCACCCTCCTATTGTGATAGCGGCAGTGGAAAATCTTGGAACTTCCTCCCTACTCGTTTTACATGAGTCCTTGTGACTTCGATCTGTTTCCAAAAATGAAGGATCCTCTCTGAGGCCACCGATTTCATGATGTTCCATCTATAAGCCACGTATTAGGGCACTCCGTTGTTAGCACCTTACCAATGGACTCCAATGGCTTTTAAGCATTTGGCAAAAGGTTATAAGCTTTGCTGGTGATTACATAGAAGGAATGTGCAATGCAATAATTTTTGTTAGTCAGTGCTTCTCAAACTTTCGATTCTTGCGACCCAATGTTCAGTAATAATTTCCATCGCGCCCCCCTTTCTCCATACTATAATTGATTTCAGTAATACTATGCTTTGATGCTAAAGCTACAATACGACTTTAATCTCTTAAATTCCACCGACGGAAAAAAAGTCTCGGTAAGCCAATGTATTAATTGTTCCGGACGTATATATACGTCTTTCCGAAACACGATCTTTTCTGTGAACTTCTATCCATAGAATTATTCCGAAAACTTTGGAATGCAATACAATTAAATTGACAGTGTTTGCGATGGATTTACGTCAGTGTTTCTCAAACTGTGGGGCGCGCCCCCCTAGGGGGTGCGGTATTCCTGCTAGGGGGCGCGAGCATATTGAAAATAAAAGGTTTAAAAAATAATTTTGGGAACGAAGAAAAACAAAATGCTTTCTGACTTAATAAAAAATGCACATTTACACTGATATAATTTATATATATCATCTGGTGATCATCAAAAATAAAACATTCCACTTCAAACGTTCATTAGCTATCTTTGATCCTATAACCAAATAAAAAAAGACAATTTGTTTGCTTTACTGTAATCACACGATGAGAGATTTTTTTTATTACGTTCTTTTATAACCCCTAAAATGCTACTTTTGAGTATCATATATTTGACCTTCAAACTTACTGGTATGTTTCACTCCATCTGTTTTTCTTTTAGGAAAGTTGTAAATAATATTTTTCTGTTGCTTTTTCTCGATGTGAATGAGTTATATGATACATGGATAAGCATATTGAGTACTTTGAAGGATTATTTGGCCAACATATACAATGCATAACGGAAAACTTTTTATGCAATTCTTTTTTAGAACTAATATCCATATGTTTTATTGAATATACTTTTAACACGGGATCGATGCGCAGAATCACCTGATGTTCACGAAATCGTTAATTCTGGGAAAACTGTTTATTTGTTACCAATGACCTTGACAGAGGATCCTGCAATAAGACAGTTTAAGTGGGAACTAAAATGAATTTACCACATTTCGTCTTCTTTTTTGGATATGTTTCAAACGTTTATTTTTACAATCAAGTTACTAGTTTTGATCGAGTTCCCTGCGGGACCACTTTTGTTCAAAAATATTTTCTATGAACATGATTTATGTCCTTTATTAAGAGCACGCAGATTTGGAACATTTTCATAAGTTTTATTGGATTTTTTCTCAAAAAATCAAAGGAAAATTGAAAAGACCTTGAAAGTAGGTAAGTATATTTTCTCTTAATTAAATTATTCACTGGAATTTTGGGATTTTATCGTGTTATAGTAAAAATAATTATTAATTAAATTATAGTTTAAAAACAAATTAAAAAACACTTTTTTATAGTTAATCGAACTATAAAAAGTAAAAAAATTAAAATATATATTACTTAAGAGTAACATATACAAAATTTAATACTTATCTTGTTAATTTGTACGGTTTATAAATATGATCGTATTGTAGCTTTAGAACCCCCTCCCCCAAAAAATGCATTATTATTGCATTTAATACATTATTATTTTGAGGGGGTGCGATAAAAATTATGATTGCAAATTGGGTCGTCAGTAGTTAAAGTTTGAGAACCACTGATTTACGTATTTCAGAGGATTTCCTTTTTTATTCCTCTTTTATCCCTTCCTTCCTCCAACACATCTCATACGCTCGCCTATGTGAAAAAACAGTGGCATTGAGGAGTGAACGCATAATTTTTAATCTCGGTAGTTAAGGAATTATTTATAAACCGTACAAATTATCAAGATAAGTGTTAATTTTTGTATATAATTGTACATATCACCAGCCCATGGAGTCACTGGTAATTATTAAACTTGCTCTTAACTTAATATTGTTCAACTACTTATAAAATACATTGTGAAGTAATGATACATTTATATATAAGTGTATTTATTACATTAGTATAGAGAGTGACAACGGCCAGATTGAGTTAAATATACATTTATATATTAAGGGGAATTATTTACAAGGGAGGGCTAAAAGTTAGTAAAAAGTAATCGAAACATCATTAGATCGTTGGATTCCACGAGGCGTTTCGTTCCTGCGCCCTCGTCATCGTCTCATCGCCGTCGCCTCTCTCAGTCGTCTCCCGCGCAATCGTTCTATTCCAGTCTGGTTTACTCGTTATCCTCGAACCGCCTTGTCAGATAGGTGGCGCTCTCTTGGCATTACGTCATTAAGGAATATAGGAGGGATACGATATGTGCACATCCATTCCTACATCGGCCATCATGACCAAGCATGCGTCCTCGCATGTAAAATACAGTGTATTTCAAAATTCCATGAAATAAAATTGAAAAGCTAGAGGAAATAAACTTACAAATAAAACAATTATTAAAACAGACAAATATGTATCAGAAAATCAAAACTAATAATAAAGAATTAAAAAAATAGGTATACAGATGGAAAGAAGACAAACAATACAAAGCAATCTTGAGTATGGTGATAATGTCAAAAAAAAATGTTGAAGTAAAAGTTTTCGTTCGTAATGTAACATTCATTTGTTTGGCCATGGTTTCAAGTATTCGGCACAAGTACTTGTTTTGGTTGGGCCATCAAAATTTCCACATTTTTCGACGTTGTAGGTATCGTTAGGTTTTACTTGTGTTATTTTATATGGACCGATAAATTTATTGCAGAGTTTTTGTCCAGGTCCTTGTTGCGTTTTAATAGCAACTAAGTCCTTAACACTGTATAAATAAGGAGATTTTCGTCGAAGATTATAAGACTTTTTGTTTTCATTTTGCACTTTAATTATTTGCGTTTTTGCCGCTTTACGTAGGAGTTCTCTGTTTTCATTAAATTCGAGTTGTAGTTGTTCGTCGATTAATTGTTGAATGCGCAAATCAGTCTTGTTATTGATTTGTGTTCCAGAGTAATTCAAAAGGAGTGGTGTTAATGCTTCGTTGGAATGTTAAGTTTAAGACTTCTTGTAGTGAAGGAACATGTTTGAACCATTTCGTGGGATCGTCTTCTGACATCTTAGATAAGACAGGAATAATTGTTCGATTAATGCGTTCTACTTGACCATTAGCACGTGGCAAACCTGTAGTAATATGATGAAGTGTAATTTTTTGTTCCGAACAATAAGTGTGGAATTCGTCAGAAGTGAAAGTAGTTCCACGATCAGTGATAAGAAAACGAGGATTTCCAAATGTAGTTTTTTGAATGTCTAATTTTTTTATTACCTCAGAAGTAGATGTAGTTTTTGTGGGGTACAACCAAACAAATTTAGTGAAAGAGTCAATGACAGCTAAAATGAATTTGTAGTTTTTACTTGAAGTTGCTAAAGGACCAAGATGATCGATATGGTATGTATTTAGTGGTATATCATCTTTGACAAGAGGATGGAGAAATCCTTCTTGTTTACCAGACTTTTTATTTTTCAATATACATGTTACACAATTAGAAATATATTTTTCAATTTTGGATTGAAGTTGTGGTATAAAATATTTATTTTTTATATATTCTAGAGTTCTTTTAACTGAAAAATGTCCTTTGTTGTGATCATTTTTGATAAAGTGATGCTGCATCTCGTCGGGAATAACAAGGACTTCGGCACCGTCAATAAATTTATATAGTACATTATTTTTAATACAGTAGTTATCATATGGACCATTTTGAAGAAGAGCTTTTATGGAAAGAATGTGTGGGTCCAGCTCTTGAGATTCTTTTATCCTATGCACAATAGAATCAGTACACTGATTTGTTAAAATGTATATTCTACTCAAATCGTCGACATGGGCCATTTGTGAGCCAGAGCGATGTAAAATGGTGTAATCATAATCTTGTAAATTCAGGGCCCAACGCGCGATTCGTATGTTTAGATCTTTCTTACTCATAGTTTTTGTAAATGCATTACAATCAGTAATTATTTTGAAAGGCATTCCTAAAATGTACACTTTAAATTTTTTGAGAGCTTCTATGATTTGCTAAAACTTCGAGTTCGTAGCTGGTATATTTTCTCTCCGTTTCGGACGTTTTTCTAGACATGTAATATATAGGATGTAAGGAATTATCATCGGGGGATCTTTGTAATAAAACAGCAGCAAATCCGTCCATTGATGCCTCAGTATGTATTTCAGTTTCACAATTTTGTCAATATATACCTAAGACAGGTTTCTGACAGAGCAAACGTTTTAACTCGTCAAAGGAAGCTTTTTGTTTTACATCAAAATTGAAAGGAGTATCTTTACGTAAAAGATCACTAAGTGGCTTAGCAATTACAGAATAAGCAGGGATAAATTTACGAAAATATCCAGTGAGACCTAAAAAAACGTTGAACTTCTTTAGTTGTTTTTGGTTCGGGGTAATTGACAACTGATTTAGTTTTAGAAGGGGAAGGAAAAAGTTTATTATTTTCAATAATATGGCCTAAAAATTCAATTTTCCTATGCAGAAATTGACATTTATCAAAATTTATTTCCAATCCGTAATCAGTGGACACTTGAAGAACTTTTTTGAGTCTATCAATAGCCTCAGATTCATTTTTAGCAAGGATAACTATATCATCCATGTAAGGGAGAACAATTCCTTGAACAACTAAATCACGAAAAACTGTATTGATAAAACGTTGAAACGTTGAAGGGCATGTAGAGAGTCCGAAATGCATTTTAAGGAACTGAAATTGACCATTTTGTGTTACAAAAGAGGTATATGGGCGACTCTGTTTGTTAACAGGCACATGGAAAAAACCATTACGTAAATCAATGGTACTGAAAACTCTAGTATCCTGAAGTTTATCTAAAATATCCTCAATGAGGGGCAGAGGATAGGGATCCTTAACTAACACACAATTTAATTTTCGAAAATCAATGCAGACTCGTGGACTGCCGTCTTTTTTGCGGACTACTAGGACTTGGCTAGCACAAGCAGAAGAACATGGTTCAATAACACCATTTTGTGTCCATTCATCTATTTGTTTATCTACTATATCACGTTCAGTAAAAGGTAACCGTCTTGGAGAATGATAAATTGGTTTATCGTCCGTCACGGTAATGCTTAACTCAATATCCGTCGTTTTAATTTTATTCGGCCTATAACATATGAGTAATGCCTCAACATCATTACGAGTTTGTTTTGGAATTTCAGAGGGCCAATATCAAATTTAGGAATGTCGTCAGTAATTGCGAAAACAAATGGTTGTGGAGAAGCGTCAAATACTTCGATTTGTGGCTTAGAAAACATAACACTATCAGGGGTGATAGTCAAATTAGCTTGTTTAATTAGATTACAACCAATAAAATAATATCAAAGTTCATTGAGGGGTTGGGGACAACATTAATTTTAACAGGAAAGTCTTGGTTGTCAATTGAAACAGTTGAGTTGAATGAACCAATTACATGAGTTTTTGAAAGGCCAAAACCAGTTAGTATACTACCACTATTTATTAAAGAAGGGGAGCCTAATTGATTCCATACACTTTCTTTCATTAAGGTTACTTGACTTCCGGTATCAACTAAAGATAATATTTTTTAGATAAAATTTTAACTTCTTTACACATAGTAGTTAATGGGGTAATTTCATCAACATTATTAGAAGAAGGGATATTTTTTTGAGGACAAGCATCAGATTTATGGCCAAAATTTTTGCATAATATACACTTTGGACCACGATGTTTATCTGGGCAAAATTTAGACATATGACCGCGGATCCCGAACAATTAAAACAAGTTACGTGATTCCTATCTCTAAAATTTTTATTCTCAAATTTTGAATTAGGCTTTGGTGCATTGAATTTTGGATATCTATCATATCGATGTTTATGAAGTGTACTTTCAACATCACGGCGTTGGCTACTAAAGTTTGGATTACGCGACGTATCATAAGAGCGATTTTTGCTTTTATTTTGAAATATTTTGTCATAAATTCCTAATTTTTCTTTAAATTCCTGAATTGTTGTACATCCATATAATATTAGCTTATTTGAAGGAGAATCGGGGATTCCATTAATACAATATTCCATAATTGAAGTTTCGTCGAGAAACCCTTGACCTCGATTCGCTAATTCCCGAATAGCGACTAAATATTGGAATACCGTTTCATTAGGCCGCATTTTTCTATTTTGTAATTCCCTATGCAATTGATACTGATTTTTTTCCGAATTCCTGAATAAGTAGTGTTTTTATACAACTGTAAGAGTTTATACCACGATGAGATTGAATAAATAATTTTGCAGTTCCTGTCAAAAGCCGTTTTACAAAAACAATTTTTTGTTGTTCGGTTATTGGGCAAAACGTTAAATTTTCCTCCACATCAGAAAAAAAATGTTTAATTGAGTATGAGTCATCTGCACTGAAAGAACGAAGAGTTAGAAGTAAATCTTTAACCAAAAGCCACGATAAATCGTTTTTCGAAATAGAGGGAACAGCTGACTCATTAATTTGGCTAAAAGCGTCAGCCGATTTCCTGTCTGTAGAAAGTGGGGGGAAAGCAAAGGAATTTTCTGCATCCCGCGGGGAGGGGCATTCTTCTACATCTCGTGTATTTAATTTATTATGAAAAGCGGATAAATCAGCTAGTGAAAGCAAAATATTATTACAAAGTTCTTCGGCAGTTCCATTTGTTTCTAGTAGTAAAAAATTAGCTAAACAGATTAAATCGGGTAGGTTTAATTTTTTTAAAATAACGGCGGAGTAGTCTTCAATATCAAAATCTTGTGCGAAACCCGTAAATTTTCGCAATTGTTCTCTAGAGGTCCTACTGAATGGGTGATCGTTAAAAATAACAGAATAAAATAATTTTACATTTTGAGTATTGCCAAATTTCAAAGCTTGCGCAATAACTGGGATATCATTCAGTGTTAAGTAAGACATAATAAATCACTTAAATTGAACCAAAATACGTAAATTATACAAATATTTGTAGATCACTTAAAATGATGTATGAGTAAAATTTTTCAACATAGAAAAAAAAATTAATACGCTATGAAAGGATAAAAGTCTAGAATAAAATGTCACTAGTAGCAGTTGTACAAGTTAAAAAAAATATCGTATCACAGTCACATTAGCAGATTCAAAATATATTTCACAACCACTGAGAGTTTGTAAAAAACAATGGAAATAAAAACTCACGGTAAACTTTTGCACACAACGTCTTGCTTGTTGAATATTACTTTCATAAATGTATAATAGTGTTGAAGAAAATCTTGATGTCGGCAAAATTATCGAATAAATATCTTCACAATCGGGAATTTTCACACAGCACTTGAAATTGAATGAAAGCGTCAAATCATAAAAAAAACTTTTAAGAATAAATGCACTTGAAATTGAAGAAAATCGTCTAACACACATTGAACAGATTCACTTTTCTTGCATCGTCATCGTCCTTTTGCTTCGGTTTTCTAGGGAATTTTAAGTTAAGGGAAAGGCCGAGCCCCCATATAGAGAGTGACAACGGCCAGATTGAGTTAAATATACATTTATTAAGGGGAATTATTTACAAGGGAGGGCTAAAAGTTAGTAAAAAGTAATCGAAACATCATAAGATCGTTGGATTCCACGAGGCGTTTCGTTCCTGCGCCCTCGTCATCGTCTCATCGCCGTCGCCTCTCTCAGTCGTCTCCCGCGCAATCGTTCTATTCCAGTCTGGTTTAATCGTTATCCTCGAACCGCCTTGTCAGATAGGTGGTGCTCTCTTGGCATTACGTCATTAACCCTCTAACTGGATACCTTCCTCCTGAAAAGTTATTCCGAAAGCGTTTTACTCTTATATTGCTATTCCCTTCAAAAATGCAACAGACTTCAATTCTTTCCCCCTTTTAAAACTTGGGAGGTCGAAAGGGGACAACTTTATGACTTGGTTCGACGTATTTGATCATTGAGAACCAGGATAGCAATCGTTTACAGCTAGCTGTTAAGTTGCCTTGGGCAATCTTGTATGGAAACCGTAGTTCTTTCTACTCTGTCGTTTTCCCCATAGATTCAGTCACAGTAAAATTAAAACAAAATGCAGGGTAAAAAAAACATGAAATAAATGGCGTGTTAAAAGTTGAAAAATAGTTATATTTTCTTCAAACAAAATTTATTTTTCTGTCATTTTTTAAAATTTAAAAAAAATATTTTTTGGTATTGCGATTTGAACCAGAAAAAAGCATCCTGTATTCATTTTTGAATATCAGAGTAAGAAAACGCGCTCACTTTCATGTTTTTAAAAAAGTTATAAGGTAAAAAGAGTAAAGGCCCTATCTTTTTTTTAAACAATAAGACATAAATGGTGCATATTTATGAAATAAAAAGATCTTTCTCTATTCAATTATATTTTTAATTTAGAATAACATAAAAAATGATTTCAATACTTTTAATTTATTTAAATTTAAATCATATAAATGAACTCCTTGTATTAAATAAAAATATCTTTTCTACATCGGCATTTGTGATGGACATACCACACATTCAGTCAATAATTTTTAATTTTAATGGGGGATATACTTCTTCAAATGCGCATGACAGTACTTCTAACCATTTTCTAATCAAGTTAAATTTCTTATCTTTATGTTTCTTTTATTACAAGGAAAAATGTCACACATCGATAACTGCATTTTCACACAATTCAGTCATTACAAATTCTATTGTGAGAAAAAATCTCCCTAATTAATTTTGTCTTTCAAAACAGTACACTTAAAACAATTTTGTTCAGTGAAGTTAACCGACAGTTCCACAATGTATTCAAACCAAATTTTAAAAAGAAATTTAACACTTGGAAATGTATCCAGTATTAAATTTTTCAGTATACACAAATATTTCCTGCTGTAGGGAAGATATAGTATGAGAGAGAGATGTGGTGTGCGGTTGAGAAAGAATGTTTTCGTACGTGTAGACTATTTTTGAAAATTTAAATATCACTGAAGCTGATCATATAACTGCAAATGAGGCTTATTTTACTGTGTGCTGGTATCAAAGTAAAACACTTTACAATATTAAACAGCCTATGGAATTATACTCAATATCAAACTATTCGCAAAATGGCTTACAATTTCTATTCAAATTGTAAAGAAACTGAAATATAAATATATCTTACTACAGTCAAAAATATTCATAATATGTAAGTATCCTATTTCTCCACTTATTTCTGTACATTTTAAAAACTGTAGCTGAATGCAATTTTTTATATTTATAAACGAGGCATAACAGCTCACACACTCGTAAAAATGTCTTTATCATTTTTAAATATACTACTATAAAACGTTTATGGAATGTAAGATCAGTTGTAAAATCCTAAAAGCTTTTAGAGGAGCTAAAAACATGTAATTTTGGATTGATCAAATTTTTAATATAATACACAAATATACATGTTATTAAGCAAATACATTTGAAAAATCAAACTTCCTTCTGAAATAAACGTAATTGAAAGAAAAATGTTTAATTTCAAATGAGTGAAAATAGATGTTTATCTAAGGGGTATCCCCAAAGTGAGGTAATCCTCAAACTTAAAACTCAAACTCAGAGGCACAACAATCAATGAGGGCCAGGAACTTCTGTGCCCATCATAATACACGTGACCATTGGACGCTGAGGTGCATGAACAGATGTCCCGATTTGGTGGTCTGTCTGAAGAGAGACCTTCAGTGTTTAAGACCCGAAGCAAGCTTGGTACTCATTTATCGACCCAATGTAGCGGGGATGAAAGGCAGAGTCGACCTTGCGCAACCCGTTAATAGAACCCCAGACCTGTGGTGTGGAAGCACGATACACTACCACTGGATATCCTATTCGGTGAAAAATAAAATTTAATGTTAGAATCTTATATAAATGCCTAATGAATGAGGGAGTCCAAACTTTTTTTTTCATGTAAACTGTTTAGACGGAAATGGTTAATTATGAACATTTCACAAGTTGCATAAATTAAAATTAACCGTTATAGTTTACATAAATTTTTAAGGGTGCAAAAGGTGTATTTCGGCTGCACGAATTAATTTTAAAAGGAATACGGTTACGAAAAAGTAGTACAAATCTATCTAAAGTAGGGTTGGTTACCTTACATATTGTCAAAAACAACAATGTATTGGAAGTCAATTCCACAATTCGTTGTTATAAAAATGTATGAAACATTACAAGATTTATTTTTGCATTTGTAATTTATATATATATAATTTTTCCTGGGAACTTTAAAAGCTAGAGCGGCATCCATTAAAACCGCGGTTCTCTCTCTCTCTGTTTTTCCAGATCGCCCCTGACTAAGCCGGCTCTGCCATAGTAAGTGAAAATGCCGGATTTTGTTTGTCAAGATCATTTTATAGCAGACTGCATTTTTCATGTATTTTAGATGGTCGTTTTATATTTTCTACATCAATATCTTAATGTCTGAATTTAAAATTACATAAAATTCTTGACATTCGCATCAATGACCATGATAATTTTTATTAGTATATGAATGTGTCATCACACGATTACATGACTGTTATTAACATATTATTTTAACCATTTAAATAATATTAAGTATAACATAACGCACGCAAATTTTCTGAACTTTAAAATAAATATTTCAAACACTACTTCAGATGTACTCAAAATTTTTCATTCCTACGCTTTAGCTTCTCAGTTTTGCTTCTATGTAAAACTTTATTGTTCATTCCTCGATTTTTTTAGTATATTTTTTGCTCTTAGCATGCATTTTTCAACTGAATTGTATGAAATCTTCAAAATATATTAAAAATACCAAAGAAGCTATATAATAAAATTTGAAATTTATATAATACTCAAAGAGTTGCTAGAACTTATGGTAAATAATTTTTAACTTTGCGATACATTTTTTTTTTCGAAATTTCAAATGGAATTTCTAACATAAAATTTCTAGCTTTATACGGTCGAAATTTCAAAAAATATCCAGATTTTAATTACTTATTCAGTTAGCCTTGAAAAAAAGATAAATGTTGAGGTATTTTGCATAAATAGATATTTTTGAAGCATAATTCGAATGTTTTTGAATAGCTCGAATTTAAAATTGATTTTTATGTTTTTTATATGCATAAATGTCTACTGTAAATGTTTCCGTATATTTTTGATTACCATTTATTCAAACATTCAAGTTATAAAAAAAATGTGGGAAAGTCTTCATTCATGTTGTCTTTGATGTAAACTGAAGTTCAAGCACTTAAAATTCAAATATAATTCGGTGTATTTTAACAATATATAACTAGACACTGTACGTAAACTTTCCTGAACACTTGGGCTTCCAAATCTAAAAAAAATTAATAGATCTTACTTAGTTTTTTTTGTTATAATTTTTATCAAAGTGTAAGAAAATGTTTCAAATTATTTGATGAAGTTTAAATTTATTCATTTTTAGTGGTTGGAAAGTTGAAAAGATTTCAAATTTTAAAGTGTCTTTTTTTATATATTTTTTTGGGCATCTTATAATGAAATAATCATGTTTCAAAAACTGAAAGCATTGATTAAGATAAGAAAAATGAAGCGAAAGAATATACTTAAAAAAAGATAATTTGTCTAACTATATAAAAAAAGCAGATTGCCTGACACGCCCCAACTTGTTACAGTTTGAAATTAATATGAAACCAAAAGGGAATTGTAACATATTTTACTTATGCGTTGGGACTTTTGAAAACTTTTAAAATACAAGCTAGCAAACAAACACTTCATGGGTTCTAAAGAAATTTCGCCCCGATTTTTTACGATTGCCCCAGGGTCAAAACATGGGGTTCCCTGCGAGCCATAAAACTCCTGCTGTGTTGCTTCCTCCGTCCCTCATTATCTTTCAAGATGTTAAACCTTAAAAGGGGGAAAGGATTTCAGAAAAGTGCGGGTAATCCGCTTTTGAAAACGTTACTTCAAAGCAGAAAAATCAGTGCAGTCCATTTTCGAAGCATCTTTACACTGACGGAATTTTCCGTGCTATCCGGTTAGAGGGTTAAGGAATATAGGAGGAATACGATATTTGCTCATCCATTCCTACATTAGTATAAATGTGTATTTTATTTTTTATTATGCCGTAAAGTATTTTGTTTGTTTACGTTCAGTAAATTCGTAATTTTTTTAAACAATCTTTTGTTTTCGACTTCTTAATATCCTCGACCCCCTTAAAAAGTTATCACGCGCCCCAAAGGGAGCGCGCTCCAGAGTTTGAGAAATGCTGTTGTAAGTTCATTAAAAATGGGTTTAAACCTATATTTCCATTACTTAACTTACAGCCTTCGTGGTTTCTTAATGCCATAGGATTGTTCATGAACCATATTTTTCTCATGATACGAATTATTTTCAGATCACATGTTCCATGTATTCAGATGTAACTAAAGGGTGTTTTTTTAGAGGTATAGAACTTTAAATTGCAATAAAACAACGATGTATTATTCGATTGACATGACTTTTTTTATTCGAAAGATAATCTTGTGGCATTACATTTTAAATATGATTTCTGGCATAGGACTGCCACGGCTGGCTCGGATGTAGTCCAATCTGGACGTCCAATTTCCGATAACTTTTTCCAACATTTGTGGCCGTATATCGGCAATAACACGGCGAATGTTGTTTTACAAATGGTCAAGCGTTTGTGGCTTATCCTCATAGACCAATGACTTTACATAGCCCCCTTTGAAAATAGTCTAGCGGTGTTAAATCACAAGATCTTGGAGGCCAATTCACAGGTCCAAAACGTGAAATTAGGCGGTCACCAAACGTGTCTTTCAATAAATCGATTGTGGCACGAGCTGTGTGACATGTTGCGCCGTCTTGTTGGAACCACAGCTCCTGGACATCATGATTGTTCAATTCAGGAATGAAAAAGTTAGTAATCATGGCTCTATACCGATCACCATTGACTGTAACGTTGTGGCCTTCATCGTTTTTGAAGAAGGATTCCACCAGCCCATAAAGCGCACCAAACAGTCAGTTTTTCTGGATGTAACGGTGTTTCGACATACACTTGTGGATTAGCTTCACTCCAAATGTGGCAGTTTTGTTTGTTGACGTAGCCATTCAACCAGAAGTGCGCTTCATTGCTAAACAAAATTCGCTTATGAAAATCGGGAACAACGGCAATCTCGTTTTGGGCCCTTTTGACGAATCTACGCCTTGCTTGATGATCGTTTTGATGAATTGCCAAACCACAAACTGAGAATAAATCACTTGACAGCTGTTAAATCGTTCGCCATCTTGGAAAGTAATGCCAACTTAAACTTCTATACCTGGAAAAAAACACTCTTTATTAATGCAACAACTTTGGTGTGTTCTTAAATTTTTAATATTTATAATTAAAATAGTTATAGATATAGATTGTAGAAATACTCAAACTATGAGTATACAAATATTTCACAATTTTAAGCAGTAAAATATCATTTTTTGCGGTTACATAGTGAATCACAAAATCCAAGAGAGGAAAGAAGGATTACAAAAATCTTTTATGTAATTGCTCTAAGATTTGATGTTGTATCATTTTAAATAAAAAACATTATTAGAAATATGAAATCTATTTCATGTTGTACTAAAAAAAACATGGGGAAAGGGTCTATGTTTTTATATTACTCTTTAGACTTATAATCATTTTTCCTATCTATATTTTTTATCTTCTCCCTTCCATCCACGCACTTTTTTTAGATGTGATTATTTTCTGGGAACCACTTCATTATTTATTTGCCTCAGACCTTTTCGTAAATCTCTAGAGTACTTAAGATGCATGTATTCACTCATTAAGCATTAATATATCCGGAAGGCACTACTTTAGTAACCTGATAATCTTAACCTTTATGTTTCGGGTAATCACTCATGGTGTGAAATTTAAAAGACAATTCTTCGTTCTATCCAAGACACAGATTACAATAACAAAGAATTATTGGATGTTATTATTTCATTTAGAAAACCTTAAATAGCTGGAGCTTATAACCAGCCTAGATAATGAAGTATAATTCTTAACTGTAAATGGTTGAAAGAAGGAATAATTATTCAATTATTACATAATTCATTTTTATTCAGAAAGCTTGCAGTGGGTTCTCTTCGAGACTTTTAACTATCCTCAAAGATTAAACTTTTTCCATCAGTTTTTTTTAGTTTTGAGAACCTCTTTCAGTAAAGGAACCGTAACAAGTTCATGTTATTCATATATATTATTTAAAGTAAAGTTAAACGAATTCGGAAATGTTGTTGTTGAATCATAGGATAGTTTAAATTATATCTGTGTAAGCTATTTAGCACAGTATCTTGCTCGTGACTTGTAGTGTTATTATAATTAGTAGCAGGTCTGCAAACATTTTCGAATCCTGTACGTCTGTCTGACCTCACCTATCTATGAGATAAGTATTACTAATTATTATTAATTAGAGTTAATTCTCTACCATTTTCTAAATGTAACCATATCATATTTTGAATTATCGTAAGTAAAAGTTGTTTATTTTACTATATATCTCTACCTTCCCTTGCTCATCTCAAATTTATGGTGAACTTTGATTCACCATAAATTTTAGAGCTAAAATGGTAAGACGAATGGGTGTTTGTTAAAATTTTTATATAATTAAAGCTATTATCTCCGCAAATATAATTTTAAACATTTTCATATAAGCAATGGTTTCTTTATTGTGTCTGGAAGTGTGTAAAAAAAATAGGTAAATTACTGACTAATTTTTCGCATGCTTTATAAAGAGTTTTTTTTTCCAGGTATAGAAGTTTAAGTTGGCATTACTTTCCAAGATGGCGACCGATTTAACAGCTGCCAAGTGATTTATTCTCAGTTTGTGGTTTGGCAATTCATCAAAACGATCATCAAGCAAGGCGTAGATTCGTCAAAAGGGCCCAAAACGAGATTGCCGTTGTTCCCGATTTTCATAAGCGAATTTTGTTTAGCGATGAAGTGCACTTCTGGTTGAATGGCTACGTCAACAAACGAAACTACTGCATTTGGAGTGAAGCTAATCCACAAGTGTATGTCGAAACATCGTTACATCCAGAAAAACTGACTGTTTGGTGCGCTTTATGGGCTGGTGGAATCCTTCTTCAAAAACGATGAAGGCCACAACGTTACAGTCAATGGTGATTGGTATAGAGCCATGATTGCTAACTTTTTCATTTCTGAATTGAACAATCATGATGTCCAGGAGCTGTGGTTCCAACTAGACGGCGCAACATGTCACACAGCTCGTGCCACAATCGATTTATTGAAAGACACGTTTGGTGACCGCTTAATTTCACGTTTTGGACCTGTGAATTGGCCTCCGAGATCTTGTGATTTAACACCGCTAGACTATTTTCTGTGGGACTATGTAAAGTCATTGGTCTATGCGGATAAGCCACAAACGCTTGATCATTTGGAACATAACGTTCGCCGTGTTATTGCCGATATACGGCCACAAATGTTGGAAAAAGTCATCGAAAATTGGACGTCCAGATTGGATTACATCCGAGCCAGCCGTGGCAGTCATATGCCAAAAATCATATTTAAAATGTAATGCCTCAAGATTATCTTTCGAATAAAAAAAATTCATGTCAATCGAATAATACATCGTTGTTTTATTGCAATTTTAAAGTTCTATACCTCTAAAAAAACACCCTTTATATACGAGGTAGGATACAAAAGTTCCCAGACTGAGTAAACAACTTTTAAAAAAGTAGCAATTAAATTGGTTAAACACATTCTCCTTTAAAATAAAACCCTTGAGCAACACACTTATTCTAGTGCTTGTAAAGATCATCGAAACCATTTATGCATTTTTATCCATGTCCTTTAATTCATCATGTGATGCACTTTTAATTTAATCTGCAGATTGGAATCGAACATCCTGAAAATGACGTGCCAGTTCTGGATATATTCTGAAATAGCAGGAGGCTAAACCAGGAGAGTAAGGAGGATGTGGTAAAAAAGTTGTTTTTGTATTCATCCCGTCGTTGTTTGAATCCTGTTTTTACGTACCGCCGCAGAAACATTTTCAGTGTTTTCAGCTGTGTGAGAAGTAAGTTCCAGAGCATATTCCGCTTCTTCATTTACTATACTATGCATATGCTTCAACATTTCGTCAGTTTCCGTAGCACTCTACAAAATTTGATGTTCATTCTCTTCTCTACAAACGTCATTTCTTTCAATAGATGGTTACTAAATGCATTCGCTTACAAATTACGATGTCTTGGTGATCCACAGACCACTTAATTTTTGAAAAATCACTTTTAGAAATGGTGAAGAACGCATTATCACAGTAACGTTATCCTAGTAACTATACTGCAAAAATTTTTCACGTTATAGTCTCGGTCCGAGAGCTTTTGAATCCTATCTCGTATTATTAGCAGAAAATTCAATATTAATACAATTATTTTTTCATAATTGTTATTTGTCAGCAGTTTTAATAAATATAACTATTTACTCATTTGTCTTTTTTTTAATTGTTTTTAAACTCGTACCTCAGTCTTAGCAAGAAAGATAGAAAATGTGAAGAAAAGAAGAAAAAAAGAAAAAACACTTTATATATATTGAAATATAACTTAATATATATATAAGATTTATCAAATTTTGCTAAAGGCTAATTTAATAACATGGAAGATAAAATATCTAAAGAGATAAAATAACTTTTAGTGTAAAACTCGTTTATCATGTAACCAAGAAATATATTTACCGTTGTAAAAAGCTTAACTTCTCTCTCATTTAATAGATTCCATTAAGTTGATGGATTAGTCTAAGCATAACTTAAAGTCTATATTTATATATAAGCATAATTCTCGCTTAGGGAAGTACTCAAAAATACATACATGCAGTAAAGAGATAGAATTGGTGAACGGGAAATTTCTATCTCGATATTTTGAAGTTAAATGAAATTCCTGATCCTTGAATATTCCATTCTTTTACTTCAGAATGAATTATTTCGAAGAAAAATGAGATTAAACGTATAGAAATATTAATAATTTTACAGGTAACGAAAGAGAACAATGACAATTTTAAACATTCCAACGATGTATAATAAAATGTGCATTTTTTTTCATCAAAGATCGTAATCAATATATTTTCTTAAAGAAAGTGTACAATGTGTGTGCCGTTTAAACTTAAAAACGAGTGCCGAGTTATGTGGTGTGGTAGTCTTCTATCCCCCGTCCATAAAGAAAGTTTTTACCTGAATTGACCCCCAAGGGACGTTGCGAGGTCTGAAGGAACATTATACATTTTTATTCCCATTATTGAACTATTAAACTTACAGACTTGAAATTTAGCAGGCGTGTTCCTTTCATGGAATAGATTAATGCTAGAAAAGGGATTTGGCGAAAATTGACTCTAGAAAGCGTTGCGAGAGCTTAAAAGGCGTTATAAATAAATATACCTGTTTTTGAAGTATTGGACCTACACACTTGAAGTTTTGTAGACCCGTTCTTTTCATGGAGTAGAGTACTGCTAACGGATATAAATCAACCCCCAAGGGGAGTTGCGAGGGCTTAAGGGGCCATTAGAGATAAATATTCTCATTTTTGAAATATTATAGAACCTACAGACTTGAAATTTAGCAGGTGCGCGTTCCTTTCACGGAGTAGAGATAGGCTACAAAAAGGGGGTTGCTAAAATAGACCCACAAGGAGGTTGCGAGGTTTTGAGGGGCGTTACAGATAAATAATAGGTGCATTCATCAAAAGATTATTTTACATTTTTCTGTGCATTGTTTTGTATCAGGTCTTACTCTGCTCAAAATTCAGATATTAGATCAAGAATAATATATTTTTTTAAAAAATTAACCTGTTCGAAGAACGGGCATTTCAGCTAATTTATAAAATAAAATACGTCTAAGTTTTTTCATGGTCTCTCCTCACACGGTTTTAAAATAATTTTCTTAGGCTGATTTATTTTTATACGGCTTAATATCTCTGACTGTACGCTAAGGAAAGAGGACAAAATTTATCTAAGAACTGTAAATTTAATTTTTAAGAGCCTTAAAACCTGGTGTAAGAGTCCTAAAGTGTTTTTTAAGCATTCATTCAAGTGTAAAATACATTTTAAATTTCCAACAAAAAAATTTTTAGTTAGGTACTAAAAACTATTTAAGAAACTTATACACACAAAAGAAATTAGAAAATTAATTATCACAAAATATTTCAGGAAGCAGTTTAACTTTTCAAAACGTTATTGAAAAGGTAACAAATGTGGTAGATCTTTCTAGTAGATATAAGTAAGAGCCATAAGCAAATACGTGCATTATCATCAAGTAGAAGCGAACAATTAATTGATATTAATCTTCTAACATTTTTAAATCGAAATTTTAAGTTTTCTTGAGACAAAATATATATTTCTCTAATTTTATTTTATGTTGTTGTTACTAATGCCACTTGATCTCGGCAAAGGCCAGATGAAGGCCCACGAAATTCATCATGGCAAAGGGATAAGTGATGCCTGTCGCTAGCCGCAGCTTTGAGAACCATACAGGTGACAGAATGATTTAACTAGGTTTCATCCAATTATTTTTAGGGAGAACACCCTGGGAGTGGTCAGGGCCCTCTTACCTCTCTTCCCATTCCACCAACCTCACGAAAGACTCGAAGGCTATTTAAAGTACCCCCATGCCGGGAAGGCACTAGACATTTACAAACATCCATGTGTTCTCCAGGATTCGAACCCAGGCCCAATAGCCCAAAAGTAAGCGTCGTTAACCACAATACCGGATGGGCGACTAATTTAATTAATAATTGTAATATGTATTAATATAATATTAGTGTCAAATTTATCAATGTATTTTAATATAAATATTACAATGTTAAATGGATAAAATCTACGACTGAGCAAATTTCAACTTAAAATAGATTCTTGGAAAATGTACAGAATTTGGAATTAAGACTCTTCATCGATCTTTTTATTGATTTTAGAACAGCATATGATTGTATCAACGTAGAATTTCTCATAAAAGCTATGCATGAATTGAAAAAACCAGAAAAACTTGTGGCAATTGTAGCTTTGATTCTCAAATATAAACCAAAACTCAAGTACACATACAAGGTTATTTCACAGAGCAGCTTGAGGTGATAAATGAAGAGCGGCAGAGGGATGAATTGGCACGCCTTCCTGCTTAACATGGCATTCGAAAAAGTAATTACAGACTCAAAGATCAATATTAGAGGAAATATTTTGTTCAAATACTGGATTATGCTGAGCTGATAACATTGGCATTTTTCCCGAACCACATCAACTCTAAAAAAAGCATTTATGGTATTAGAGTAAAGTGCTAAACGAATTAACTTATATGTACAAGAAAATTAAGCTAAATATTTACCTTGCTTAAAGTCTGACTTACAGCTTAGTCATATATAAATTGGCAATTATATATTTGAAAAAGTTAATAGTGTTACTTATTTGAGAACGGAGATAAATAATAAAAATTAGCTGTACCCAGAAATTTATAAAATAATCATTGCTGCAAATAGATGTTTTAATGCCCTGAAGAGTTATTTAAAATCAAAATTTCTCAAATTAAGAGCTAAATTGCTTCTTTGCAAAAGTCTCTGTCCTGAATTATGCATCAGAGACTTGGGCATTGACTTTAAGTAATGAGGAAGCTTTGGAAATTTTCGAGAGAAAGATTTTGCCATGTATTCTTGGTGGGTTCCAAGTGATTTGATCATGCAGAACTCTATAAAATTTAAAAACAGCCTAAAGACAAAAAAGTTTTTCAAATTACAGAGAAGCAGAGATGCCTGGAGAAGGCCAGGGCGTACCCAGAGCTGTTGAGCATTGAAAAGAAGACATGTATAAATGGTAAATGTATGCTAATATATATATATATGAAAAACGTGAACAATGTTTTTCCTTCACTTTTTTAATCGTTTTCTTTTAATTAGATAATTCTTTTTCATGATGCACAAATTTGGGATATCAAGGGACACATATATCATTTTTGTTTACATTTCCTATTTTCTGTTTGCGCACTATTTCAAGGAATGTATATATTGCGCAAAAAATTAAGTGAGCATATATAAAAAACATGAAGATTTATTTTTACATACCTTTCAAAAGATTATGAAGGAAGATAACATTCGGGAATTTTTTCCCTAAGATATCCAATAGAAAATACATTATTTCCAGAAAAGGTAATTTTTTAAAAATTATATCGTAAAAAGATCTAGCCTCTTTTTTACATTAGCCATGATACATTAAATCTCTTAACTGCCGATTAAAAGTTACAGTAAAATGCTTCGCTCTCCAGTACCACCGTTTTTCGTATGGACACTCGTTTGCAGTGTATTGTAAGGAAAAGAAAAAACATAAATAAGCAAATTTTTCTCTGGAATAAGTAAATCCTACTTAAATTGCATATTCCAAAGCCTTCGAAATAGTTTTACTGATAACAATGCAAAGAAAAAGATCGTACTTCAGAAAGACGTATATATACGTCCGGGGCATTTAACGTACCAATTGAGTGAAACGTATACATACGCCGGTGGTTGGTAAGTTGTTAGCAATCTATGTGACGGGGCTTTATCGGTATTTCTACTAATTGTCCTCTTGGGATTTCTTTGGGGACAGAATGGCAACTCCTTCCAACAAACCCAAGAAGAGAGCGTGCTTATGCAAATTAGGAATCATATATATTGTAATGTTATCATTCACGAGGATCGCTAGGTAAAGCTCTGAGCGCTAAGTGGAGAAGTAATACTAGAAGTGAAGTGAGATAAAGTCTAGGAGAAGAGTCTTAATTTTGTGAGTCGGTCTAACAGTGCTACTGAAGATAAGTAAAAGTGGGTCCGAGACTAAAGGAGTATTGTCTTAGCCCGTGCAAGTCAGACGGAAAGATAAATTGATGTTGTACGGACCATAGCTGTTTACTCAGAAAATAGCGGTAAACTTGTTCATTTAAACTGAAAGGATAGAGCGGATACTATTAAGATAGAAATTAATCTATAAAGATCGATTTAGTGGTTAATTGCGTTATTTATCAGTACTTATTTTTGCGTCGTTTCACTCCTGATCATTATCCTCCTAGGCTAGTATTGTTGTTGTATTTTATATAAATTAATGTCATAATAAACTGATTTTAATTATGGCTGAGTTTAGAGGATCATCTTTCGTTTCCCTCAGACATAGGTCGCCTGGATAGTGGAGGGAGGGTATCCCCATCGGTGAGGATATCACAGCTAGACATTAACTAATACTGTAAGAATGCACTTTTTTCAATAAAGTAAAATGCTTGATTGTTGCATTGATTTATCAAATTAGTAGCAATTACCACTTTGCTGATTGAATCGCTAAAAAACTAAAAATACAAAAGGTCCAAATAAAGCATATTTCCACCCAACTTCAGTTTATTCTAATTTATTTAGTTCTAGATTTTCTACCACATTAACATCCTACTCTACACATTTGTTCCCACACATACCGAACTCATTCATTTTACGCAATCTCAACAACTCGAAACTTTAATAAAATTCTCCGCTTTCTGCACATAACGCTAACACTACATTATCTTTCTTTTTATCTAATTGGACAAACAGACCCAGTGAAAAATGAGCATCACAAAGTTGAAAATAAATGTTAAAGAAAACTCATATTCATTGCTATAACTTCTATTATTCAAGACTAAGTAGTTAACATCTTCCATCTGTGTTCCGTTCTACGGTAATATGTTTTTACCCTTTCCTGTGTGTCTACTAATCTATGCTTTCTAAGTACTTTTGGAAAAAGTTCTTTGTGTTTTATCTTCTAAAAATAAATTGAAAAGGAATAAGCCTCATTAACACTTTTACCTTGGGTAACTCTTATAGTTTTAAATTAGAATTTAATATTCTGCTGTCTTGCCTAATCGAATTATCTTTCTCTGGGGGAGAATTAAAAAAGCAAAACTTTTACTTTTTACTTGGATATCATTTCCCTTTCAGTAAAAAAACGGTAATCAGATTTTTAACTATTGTTTATAAAAGAGGTATAAATTTAAACGAATGAGAATAATAATATAATTTTCAGATAAATGAAAATACAAAATGATGCTTTTTCTTTTGGGTGATGAAAACTCACATTTTGTCCAGAGGATTATCATCTTTAATAAAAATTAAAACTGGTAAAAGGAAATATGCAATGAATAGACATCTAAGAAGGGTTACTTGATTTTATTTGCCTTTTGAATTTTTTTTAATTGAATGAGCCCAAGCCCCATTAAAATAATCATAAAAAGATTTGAAACAAATTCTAAGAAATATTCTCGTTTAAGAGAACTTGGTACCCCTAAAATCAAAAACCTATCGTTATTTTTATTTTCATTTAATCTTATTCTTTGCATTATTATCTTTCGATTGATATATCACTTGTGCATGTCGGAAAGTTAGAAGTTGAATAACATTAAAAAAAGAATGTGCAATATATAAAGCAGAATATTTCCGAGGCAATGCATACAATCATTTTTTTTTCTTTGTGAAATGTGTGCATGAAAAATTTTTAAATTAAGGCATTTTATATCAAAAATTTTATATATAATTTCAGTTCTTATTCCTGATATATTTTTCATACAAATGTAATACTTTATTATTATAAGAAGAAAAACAGCTAAAATTTCACAGAAAAAAAAATTTTTTAACGTTTTTCTTGAATTTTCTTGTGCAATTAGTACTCTCTAAAAGTTGATCATTTATAAAAATGTGTGGGTTGAAAAATATGAAAATGCAATTAGATTAAAGAAATACGTATAACTAATATCTTAAAGTCGTATTTTAATTTTAATTAAGCTTATAATAATTATTTTTTCAGAATTATAAACTTTAAAGTGGTTTTCTCAGTTTGTGTTTTTCGAAATCTTAGTGCATTCAAAATGCTACTCCTTCGACAATTATTTACCAATCACTTCCATTTTTTTTCCTGCGTGTTAAAAATGAAGCATGTAATAAAATTTTAGGGATCCTTTTTGCTATAAACAAAATACTTTTTTTAAAAAAAATAAAATGTAAGACATGTTGGCTTTTTCGTTGATTTTTAGCCTGTATATCAACATTTTATACTTTTTCTCGAATGAAGTTATTCTAAAATCGATCCCTAAAGTTGTTTAGAACATATTATAAAATATTATAAAAAAATATTATAAAAAGAATATTATAAAAAAATTTCAGGTCAAAAAATTAATTTTTACAAAAGGAGTATGATTTTAAAATTTTCCCAATATTCTTCAAAAAATTTAAATTTTTAAAATTGTGTGAATAATATTTGAAAATTTTCATCTGGTATCATTTTCTTGAACAGAAACATTGTATAAAATGCTAAAATATAATTTTTAAATACGTAAATAAAGAAATTTGCTCAAAGGGTACCAAGTCCTCTTAATGATAGTATTTGTTGATATAAAATGAAGTGTGGCTCTTGATTTTATATTTCTGGCTATAAACGTACAATAGTTTTCTGAGCAGTCACGTAAAATCAGTGAATGCAATGAAAGGATGCTTATTAAAATTTTCTTGTAGTGTGATTAAAAAGTTTTCAACTATATATACCCTGCATTTTTTTTTCAAAAATACTTTTTTGTGTGGTTTGAAGAAACTATATTATCCTGAAAGAAATTAATACTAATGATTAGAATGAGATTTTTCTGAATTCATTTTTGAATAATTACTTTTGACAAAAGAAAGTGTGTTTTTTTTAATATTTCTTTTTATGAACTTTAAATTCAGAATTGATTGATTATGAGAGATAATGGTCTCGAAATAACACATATTTACGTTATCTTATAGATGACACTTTCTTTAAGCAATTTCCTTTTTAAAAGATTACATTCAAATTAAACAGAAACAGAACCTGTATTTGAATTTATAACTTGTGCATCCATTTATTTATATGACTTGAAGCATTTTTTACTCAAGAAAATTAAAACGCGTTAAGTAATTTTTATGGGTAGTATAAAATTATCAGGTCGTCATTTAACCTCCCTGCTACCCTAGGTACTTCAATAGCTACGCCCCCTATTTCCAGAGTGAGAACCCCCTTCCTCCTACAGTTCTTACTTTTCCCTCGGGAAGGATTTTTCCTTAACTATCTCACTCTTTTACCTTTCTTTGTTTTGGCTGTTTGAATAGTCTTTCCATTATCCACCACTTATGGGCCCTCCGTGTTATGGACAGACGGTCGTAAGGACGGAATAGTGGTATGGTTCGACCACCCTTGCTTATTTCTTATTTTACTGTATCGCGGACCACCCACCCTTTTGTAAACTAGTACAGTAAATTATAGAAATCGTTTGCAGTTACAGTATAGAGTATACATTATTGTATGAACTGCTTTCAACATGTAAATTATCATCTTTTTTCATCGCCTATCGTTTTATTATCTTTTACTTTTTGACATATTTATTTTTTGTTGAGTCACTTTTATTGTACTTGAATAACGAAGATTTTCTTCAAAAAAGAAGGATTTTTTCGATTTCATTAACAACTTCATTCATATAACTTCATTGTAATCAATTTCCATTATAATATCATTTTGATTGTAGTATAGCAACATCAAACTGTTAAACTTTTCCTTTTCCATGGTAGATCCCATCTCAGTCTTTACTCTCTTGGGGGCAGAAATGTTTCTCTCATGATTCGTGCGTACGCGTTCGCTGAAATTTTAATTTTTTCTTTTTTTTCATAAATTTCTTACGCCACCAAATCTTTTGCGTTCTTAGCACATGCCAAGCGTGCCTAAGTGGAAAAGCAGCCCTGAAAAATATTTACCGTTTTAGTTTTTATCAGAAATTTTTAAGATAAATGTGTGGGGTTTTTTTGTTATTGTTGTTAAAATGTTTTTAAAGGCAAACAAAAAATGATTTTTCATAGTCGTAATTAAAAAATCTCATATTTATAATATTAATAAAATTTTGTTTGCAAACTTATTCATGTATATTTATGCAGAGTTTCTAATTTTTACTACAACAAATTTTGTTTATAGTTAAGCTAACTATTAACCAAAATGAGACCATAAAAATTCCAATCGTTTGTAAAAAATTAATAAGAAATGTATCGATGAAATAAGGAAGATCCCTTTGAAAAAAAGGGCAATTCTTTTTCAACACTCGGTATCAATTTCGAAAAATTCAGGAAGGATATATTATTTAGCTGTATGCATAAGAAGCAAAGAATCTTCGAAGTTTGCAGAAAAGGTTCAAAAAGAAAATATCCTGCCCAAGACAGTTAAATTCTTAAAAAAGCAATTTCAAAGTAACCCTCTCCGAAAAAAGTACTAAAGCACGAGTTCAAAAATCCTTTCAAAACCTGGAGGACGATATTTTTTCCAAATTTGAAAGCCACAAAATATTCCTAGGGAGTTTTGCTTTAAACGAAAGAAAACAACGAAAGAAATTGACTCACCCATAAAATTTTCATGAATCTTATAAACCAAGCTATTGATAGGTAGAAAAATATTTACCTTGAAATATAAAATATAAATTTCAGCTAGCCAATTCCATTATATTTTTAGGAAAATGGACAAAAAGTTATTCATAATAATGAAACTTTAGCATTAAAGCGAAAGCGTACGTTTTGTAAAATACTTGAAGTAGTAGATCCTTCAATTTTCAACCAATCGAAAAGAAAAAATATTCATATTTTTTTTTAAATAATCGTAATAACCAACCTCTAGCATATACTGTGTATGTGATGCATTTTCTTGGGAACTTTTGCACTTTTTGTACTTTTTATGATAGAAACTGAGGGGCAGAATTATATCTCGTCGCTATGCAATTTGTACTGTATATGAGTTTCATCCATTCTTATAGTCTGATAATTTTTGGAGAAAAAACTCACATTTTTTAAAATATTCATATTAAAAGAAATAGAGGCATTGAGGTTTTACAAGTACTAGTTATTACATAGAAACAAGAAGTACGAGTTAATAAATGTAGAATGTTTATTTTCATACTTCATATCAATTTTCAATTCGTCTTACAAGAGAACAGAATACTGTTGTTGTCGTTACTAATGCCACTTGATCGGCAAAGACCTGATCAAGGCCCACGAAATTCATCATGGCAAAGGGCTCAGTGACGCCTGTCGTTAGCCATAGCTTTGAGCACCATACAGGTGATAGAACTATTTATCTCGGTTTCACCCCAATTTTGAGGGAGAACACCCTGGGGGTGGCCAGTGCCTCTGACCTCTCTTCCCATTCCACCAACCTCATGAAAGACTCGACGGCTATTGAAAGTACCCCCATTCCGCGAAGGCAATATACATTGACAAACATCCATGTCTTCTCTAGGGTTCGAACCCAGGTCCAACGGCACAGCAGTCAGCGTCGCTAACCACTATACCAGATGGGCGATTAGAGAGGAAATACTAGAGAGGGGAAAAGATAATACAATTTATATCGTCAAAATAGTTGGGTGCATTTTCTTTTAAGGGTATTATGAAGAAAATGCTTAAAATGATTTGGAAGGCTGTACAATACCTTTTTATGTTTTATTATAGTTATATAAATAATTGAAAATATTAAGATGGACATTGAAAAAGATAGATTGAGAGAAGGGACAGATTGAGAAAAGAAATGGGAGAAAGAAAGATTCAGTAAGACGGAGACAGATTGAGAGCGAAAGACGGATAGAGACAAGAAAGAAAGAGATTAAAAACATTGGGAAAGACAGAGGTTAAGAGAGAGAGATTGGGAAAAATAGAGATATATTGAGAAAGAGTGAGATCGAAGAGAAAGAAGGCTTTAGATTGAGAACGAGAGATTGGGAAAGAAAGAAATCGTTAGACTGAGAAAGAGAGATTGGGAGAGACTGAAGAGAAAAAAAGCGTTAGATTGAGAACGAGAGATTGGAAGTGATTGAAGAGAAAGGAAAAGTTAGATTAAGAAAGAAAGATTAAGAGTGAGTATGAGAAAAAGAAAGATTGAAAGAGAAAGAAAGAGAGAGATTGAGAGAGAAATGAAAAGAAAAATATTGAAAGAGAAGGAAAAATATTAAGAGAGTGAAAGAGAGGCAGAAGTGATGTTCGTATAAAAAGAATTAATTCTCCAAAATATTCTGGGGAACAATTCTCTTATAGTAGTAAGTGTTTAAAGTAAAACACATGAACACATTTTTAACAATTATTTTGCTTTTTTATTCAGTTTATTTTTAATTATATTAGTATCGACTTTTTAATAAATCAAACATGATTCGAAATTTTAAATTTACAATTATTATTATTGAACGATGCATATATATTGCCAATTTATTCTTCGTTAATCTATCTTTAAACAAAAACTGATGTCATTCAATCAATTGGTATTCGAATAAACATTCTTGTTCAAGTACTCGTAAAACAATAACCAAGCACTGACAAATTTTAAACAGTTTTTAAATCAAAATTTAAAAAATGACGTTTAAAAGTTTTATAGTTTTTTTTTAATTACAAATATTGGTATGTAAGTGTTATACTCGCATCATCAAAATGAAAAGACATCGCCAAAGCTAAGTTATGCAGTTAATAATGGAAAACTGTCCCCACGTATGTACAAACGTACTAATATTGTTCTTTCAAACAATTATAGTATTTGGCGGAGACTTAAATTAAAAACATAGAAGAACTTTTATATTAAAGTTAAATATTTAAATGTGCTATGTTAAACGCATACACATTAAGTGCATAAGTGCAAAATGTGTAATTAGATACATAGCTAAGTACATGATGTTTATATAAATGTAAATTTATATATAAATTTAAAAGCTTTCTAAAAACTGTCATCAAAATTGCTACCGAATTTTATTCATTTTCATTCCATTTTTCACCTTTAGAAATTTTTTTAGTCATGCATTGTTTGGATATTACAGGAAATGCTTCCCCAATATTTTTCCATAGTTTTTCGAGGAACAAATCTAATAACATAAACAAAAGTTAGGTTTAATTTTCATCTCTATCGTAAGAAAAAAAATTGAAATTTTTATAGAATCCATTCTAAGGTCTTAGAGATATTTATTTTAAATTCAAAATATTTGTAGTTTAAAGTGTAACAAGTAGCAAATAGCTCCAGTAGTAAATTGATTCAAAATTTATCTTCCCAGTCTTCGCAACAACCTACTCCGTTACTAAAATATTCAAAAAACAAATTTATTTCCATTCTCCACGCTCCTCTTTTCTAATCTTTCCACTGTAAGCTTAGACATCAGTTCCCAGGGTAAACTTATGCCATTTACAAAGAGTTTTTCGATTTCCTCGAGAATACTTTAACACTTTTCAATCAAAATATTTTTTGTCGATCGCAAAAAAGAAATCTCATTTTTCAGGGAAAATTCAATATCTCTGAATATCACAGCATAAAAAAAGTGTTGTCTTTTCAGATAGCTCGCTCGAGAATTATTAAAATTTTCCTCGAGAAACAATAAAAAAAGCAGTGCTTCCCACAAACCGAGTCTGATTGGAATGTGTTTTTATTATTTTGTCCATTTTTTGCAATGCTAAATGTTTGTTGAAAAATCATGGAAAAGAGGAAATGTAAATTAAAATGACATAGATATTTTCTGAGAAACGCACGGGTTATAGTTTTTTGAGTTTGTAGAATTGCTTACATTTGTTTTGAAGTTATTAATCTGTTAGGAGACCCATATATATTTTTTTCTAGCAAGCATTACTTTGATAATGAATTTTAACATCATGGAAATTCTATATTTTAATGACTAACCGATTGTATTATAAAACATGAAATATATATGTAATATAATATAAACCTCTCCTGAATTTCGTTGATATTAAACATAGATTTCATCAAAAAATATTTCTAAATATGTTATTTTTGCTAGAAGAAATGCCAAATAGGATAATATAGATTATTGTACCCTAACACTTAACTAAATAAAGCATTAAACTAGATTAATACTAACTAATATAATATTAATAATAATATTAATTGTAATATTAACTAAAACTATATCGATATATATATATATATATAGTATATCAATTATAATATATTAACTCTAATAAGTTGCTTTCATTAAAACTTTACTCGAAAGTATTTAAAATAAAGATAATTCAGCTCTCACAAAAGTAGAATTTTTTCGATGTTCGATGATTTTTCAACGCTATTTAATCAAAGCGAGTTTAAATTGAGATAAGTACTTAAAACATTATTTGAAATTGCACAAAAGTAGGCGCAAGATTCTAAAAATGTGTCAGAAATCCGAAATATATGAATAATATTTCAAAATACATTTGATTTCCATCTAAAAAAAAAAGTCAAGTCATTATTTTTATCATTTTAATATTTTTTTATGCATTATTCCAATTTTTTCATATTACATTTATCAAATATTTTTAATAGTTTTAATCTCTAAAAGTATTTTTCAGAGATTAAAAAAACAACACTAAGTTAAGAACAAGTTAAATAATTACGTGACCCCCAAGGGCTTGTCATACATAAAATTTGTTTAAAAATTAACACTTATTTTGACAATTTATATGGTTTATAATTAATCCCTTAACTTCCGATTAATAGTTACGTGATTCTCTCCCCGATACCTCTATTTTCCACGTAGGTGCTTTTATGTGATGTATTGGGGGGAGAAAAAAGGAATATATAAATAAATAAATTTTCTGAAAAATATAAATCCTTCGCAAACACTGTCAAGGTCCTTTTATGGTATTCTAAAGCCTTCGGAATAATTTTATGGATAGCAGTGCACTGGAAATATCGTACTTCGGAAAGACGTATATATATGTCCGAGGCACTTAACGGTTTGGCTGAGTGGGATGTTTATATACGCCTGTGGCACTTAGGAGGTTAAAGCCCTATTGTAGATTTAACGCATCAAAGTTTCGTTCTATAGAATTCAATAGATTGTTATTGTATGGAGCATAAGTACAAATTTGATCAAAATTTAAAAAAATTAATTTTACTTGGTATAAAAATGTTTATTTTTCAGAATGTTAGAGAAAGAAATATTTTTAAATACAATTATAATAATAAATTAAAATACAAATAGAAAAATTCTATAAATTTTTTTTAAAATTGTTGTATAAGTTATGAAGAGCCTTATTTTGAACATGTGTATGAAATTTCAAATTGACATCATAAATACTTTCTGAGAAAGCCTACGCGCAAGTTAAAATTTTTGGTTTTGAGAAAAATTATGTTAAAGATAAGAAAGAGATAGGGGTTTTGTTTAAGTTTCACTAGTTATTTCTCAATACAAACAAAATTTCAATATCAAAATGCTCAAAAATGTTGAGGTTTAAACAAATATTTTTTTTTCAAAAAAACTGAAAAATTAATAATACAAGAGTCCTGAGCCCTCTTAATTTGTTACTGCAATCTTTGCAACTTATTACTCTGATGCCGTTGATGTTAACTTTCGGTACTCAATATATTAAAAATAAAGTTAAAAGTTGATTCTAAAAAATTATTATGTGTATACATAAGTAAGTTTCTTTTAATGACTAAATTTAACTAGGAAGCCATGAGAGAAGAGCAATTTTACTCTTTTAATTTCAGTTTTCAAATAAGCTAAAAACACAACTTTGGATTTAAAGTTTTAGTTAAACTCTTCATATGTTGAATTAATAAACGAAAACGGTTCCATTTCAATCAAAATGTTTAAATTTAATCAATTATCTTTTGATTTTTATAGCCTCATTTTGTATATTTTCAGTGGCATTTTATTTAAAAGACTATAACATTCCATATTTTGTTTTTTTTTCATTTCAACAATACTTCACTACAACAAAAATAGAAACACAGACCATAAATAATTTAAAACTATTACAGACGTACAACAATAGATTTTTATCGCAAGAAACTACAATGGAAAACATTGTTACGGTACAAATATTGCTAAAATCTTTGTTTGTCTGATAACAATTTAAATTCAAAATGAACTTAACATTCATGCATCAAGAAAGATATTTCTAAGGGGAAATATTTCTTCCATCGGAGAATCTATATAATCGTGGGCGATATATTTATATCAACGAAATCCTGCAGAAGGATCCAGTGATCTGAAGATTCCGCAGCCTCCCCCCAAATATATATATATTAATACATAGAAGATGATTTATTCCATCAACAGCCCATTCAGCAATTGAAGGAAAGAGAACTAAAGTAAAAAATACTCAACTCTAAGATGGAAGAAACGATCACATCTACTTCTTTTAGGGTATAACTAAATCCTTTGCATCCAGAGAAGAATTTCAAACTGATGATATTTTGTTAAACAGAAATTAAAACGTATTCCGCTGCACAGTAAGATAGAATAATCAAAAGATATAAAATTCTGCAACAAAAGAACATAATTGGAGAGTTCTCAATCTTACAATAACAAAAGCTCTTACCTCCACTTCTTATAGTTGGAAATGATTTATGTAAATAATCAAAGTCCATTTAAGAACTTCAAAACATGACGTTCACGAACATGTATAAACAAAGCAGATTCTGTGCTGGAAGGTGGACTCAACCAACCAATAACCAATTCAGCAATAGAAGGATCTAAAAGACGAATGAATTCTTAACTTTACAACTGAAAAAATTATTCCTCATACGCGCAAGCGAAAATGCAGCATGGGACAGCCGTAAAAACATTATAAAAAAACACAAATTTTAAAGGAAATTAGCCTGGATATATATATACATATATATATATATATATATATATATATATATATATATACATATATATATATACATATATATATATACATATACATATATATATATATATATATATATATATATATATATATATATATATACATATATATATATACATATATATATATACATATACATATATACATATATATATATATATATATATATATATATATATGAAGTAGAAGGCGTTATTGCAAGCCCCCGTAGCATCCCCCCAGAGAGGGCAATGTCCCCGACGGGGGAAAGGAGCAGCGATAGAAGGAACATCAGAACCACACAGAATCCGTTGGGACCGCAAGGGAAGCAGACGCATATCGACAGAGCTGTTATATTTCTTTAAAAATAATGAAAGCCAATTAGGCAACGACGTTTAAATGTTCATTTAATTAATTAATTTTATTCTACATTTTTATTTATTCTTATTTTAAAAATAAACAGATTATTCTGTCAAAGGAGTTTATGAATTAATCCCAGTAACAACATAGCATTTGGGAGCTCGGCCTCAAATCAAATTAAATTAAAATTAAAAACCCCTAGAAAATACGAGGAGTCAAGACTGGTGTACCACGCACGCTTCAACGACGGAACCAAAAACGCAAACCACAACGACGAAATCATCAACGGTGAGTCCATTCCAATTTACTCCTTTATTCTTCTGAAGATATTTACTTACGATGGTCTGTCTAGAGGAAATTGCTGCTATTGCGAACATATTAAAGACGGCCCCTGCTTCAACGGTGCAACTTCTGCACAAAATTGTAAATGACGAACCCTACAGTAAATCTTCTAGAAAAGAGTTAAAAAAATTCAGAATTACGACATTGAAGCACGAAAGAATAAAATTTTAAAGGACTTTACGAAAACTGAACTTATTACCGTCTGCACTCTATTAGGACTGAATTGCGCGGGAAGCGCCAAACAATTAAGCGAGCATATATTTAAAAATTTATCAGACCTTGCGTCTTTAAAAAATAATTTTACCGAACAATTGACGGATGACGAAGACGAAGACTCTGCGCCCTTTTCGCTAGAATCTACGAACGACGCGAATAAACAACCCCTCACCCCCGCCAATTTATCATTTTGCCCTCTCCGCAGGATGGTTTTGTTCCCTCCCTCAAACACAACGAAATCAAAGCCAAAGAGGAAACGAAGAGAATGCATTTTTGTTAAAGGACCTTTTTCAACTATGAGGTCTTTTACGGAAATGATCATTACAGCGTTAAAGCTTTTTTTCGCGACGTAGAAGAAAACTTTATTTTTATCCCACACATATCTGATTTGCAAAAATTTATTTGTGTTAAACGTTTGCTTCAAGGTCCTGCAAAGACTTTTATCCAAACTCTCCATAACATATTAACGTATATTTCTCTAAAAGCTGCATTAATTGAAGAATTTGAAGATTTATTTTGTTCTTACGACGTACACAAGGAAATGCAAAAACGGAAATTAAGCCCTACGGAATCTCTATTTGAATATTTTTTGGCCATGCGTGAAATTGCTTCAAAATCACACTTTCGTTTAGACGATCAAAGCCTAATTATGTATTGTATAACTGGTATACCTGATTCTAACCATAATAAATTGATATTATATGCATGTGTAAAAATATTTCAGAATTTAAAGAAAAGTTAAAAATATATGAAAAGGTTTTTATGCAAAATAATTCTTATTGTATTGATAATGAAAACAAGCGTACAAAATTTACGCAGTATGATTTTCCTACATCTAACAAAAATATGTGTTCTGATAATAAATTTCATAATAAAGATCAATTTAACGATGCTAATGTTAATAAGAGTGATGTGCGTATACGTTGTTATAATTGTGGATTGTTTAATCATACCTCTAATGAATGTTACCATAAAAATAAAGGTTTAAAATGTTTTAATTGTAACCAATTTGGTCATAAAAGCTCTCAGTGTGTATTTAAAAAACCTGAAGTTAAACATGAACTTGTTAATGAGGTTGTTAGTGAAGTTGTTAATGAAATCAATTCCTCATCAGAAATGCGTAAAACTGTTAAAATAAATGGCTATGATTTTGATGCTCTTATTGATACGGGTAGTACTATTACTTTAATACGCGAAAGTGTTCATCAAATTCTTGGAAGACCGACGTTAAATCCTACAAAAATAAATTTAACTTCTTTCGGTAAGAGTGAAATTAAAACCTTTGGATCTTTTAAATCCACTATTGATATTGAAGATAACAAATTTATGACGGACATTTATGTTATTAACAATTCGCAAACAACTATTGATGTAATTATTGGAACTGATGTTTTAAAACAAACTGAATTTCAAATTAGTGCAAATGGTGTAGAATTAATACCTAAGAAAAAGGATCACTTTATTAATTTAATTAATGTATCTAAGGCACATAACCAATTGGAATTAAAAGATAATGCCCTGGAAGTATTACAACTAAAACTAAAAAATGCAGAAGATAAATGTATAAATTTAGAAATGCACGTATGTAACACATCTACATTATCATTAGAAAAAACGGCGTTATTAAATAAATTGCATAAATTGAAAGAATCAAATTTAGGAAAGGTTGACAAGTTAGTTAAACTTGGAGAAAAGTACGAGATCTTACAAGAAACACTTAAAATTACAGAAAAGCGAATTGTTGAGAAAGAAATTCAATGTAAATCGTTAACAGAAGAAATACTCATCGCAAACGCACGAACGGAATCAAACGATATTCCTAAAACATCGATGTCAACTAAAGAACGATAAATTAAGCCTAGCAAGCGCAAAATTAAGAAGCTAAAGTCTAGTGGAAGAAATGCTAATAAAACAAGTGATAGTAATGAGAATCAAGCCCTTGCCAAAGAGAAAAACGATTTGCTTAGACAGATTGATTTCCTTAACTCCATCATTTTGGATATGAAGTTGAAAGAGCCAAACAAGAGTAAAGCCCAGTTCTTTAAAAAACGCAGATAACCACACAAATATAAAAAACACGAATCAGTAACAATCAGAAGTACCCAGTCCGGAACACAACTCAAATTACGGCCCAAGTTCTGCGAACCCTACCTAATTAGACCGTCAAACCCCATGACAGAAATGAAGTTAAAAATGTTGGTCAACACGAAGGTCCTCATCTTACATCCACAGCTGTCGATTTCACGAAGAGGTGGTCAACCGCTGATGCCTGACGATTTTAAGACTGCAATTTGAGTACCCCCACAGTGACTCTCTGTGAACAGAACTTTGAATAACGAACTGAACTTTTTCTCTTTCCCTTTTTATAGCTTTTAATTTTGAATAGCTGTGAGCAGCAATGACGACCTACTTCCAGAAAAACAACACCTGTGTGAAGTACTAAAAAGCATCGCACTTGTTATTTTTTCTTTTCACTGTTTTCAATTTTTGTTTTATAGGTTTGCTTACAACATTTTGGATTTTCTTTCGCTGTGGTCAGCTCATTTTCAGGATGGCCGATTGTGAAGTAGAAGGCGCTATTGCAAGCCCCCGTAGCATCCCCCCAGAGAGCGCAATGTCCCCGACGGGGGAAAGGAGCAGCGATAGAAGGAACATCAGAACCACACAGAATCCGTTGGGACCGCAAGGGAAGCAGACGCATATCGACAGAGCCATTATATTTCTTTAAAAATAATGAAAGCCAATTAGGCAACGACGTTTAAATGTTCATTTAATTAATTAATTTTATTCTACATTTTTATTTATTCTTATTTTAAAAATAAACAGAGTATTCTGTCAAAGGAGTTTATGAATTAATCCCAGTAACAACATAATATATATATATATATATATATATATATATATATATATATATATATATATATATATATATATAAATATATATATATAAAGGGTGTTTTTTGAGAGGTATAGAACTTTAAATTGCAATAAAACAACGATGTATTATTCGATTAACATGAATTTTTTTTTATTCGAAAGATAATCTTGTGGCATTACATTTTAAATATTGTTTCTGGCATACGACTGCCACGGCTGGCTCGGATGTAGTCCAATCTGGACGTCCAATTTCCGATGACTTTTTCCAACATTTGTGGCCGTATATCGGCAATAACACGGCGAATGTTGCCTTCAAAATGGTCAAGCGTTTGTGGCTTATCCGCATAGACCAATAGCTTTACATAGCCCCACAGAAAATAGTCTAGCGGTGTTAAATCACAAGATCTTGGAGGCCAATTCACAGGTCCAAAACGTGAAATTAGGCAGTCACCATACGCGTCTTTCAATAAATCGATTGTGGCACGAGCTGTGTGACATGTTGCGCCGTCTTGTTGGAACCACAGCTCCTGGACATCATGATTGTTCAATTCAGGAATGAAAAAGTTAGTAATCATGGCTCTATGCCGATCACCATTGACTGTAACGTTGTGGCCTTCATCGTTTTTGAAGAAGGATTCCACCAGCCCATAAAGCGCACCAAACAGTCAGTTTTTCTGGATGTAACGGTGTTTCGACACACACTTGTGGATTAGCTTCACTCCAAATGCAGCAGTTTTGTTTGTTGACGTAGCCATTCAACCAGAAGGGCGCTTCCTCGCTAAACAAAATTCGCTTATGAAAATCGGGAACAACGGCCATCTCGTTTTGGGCCCATTCGACGAATCTACGCCTTGGTTGATGATCGTTCTGATGAATTTCCAAACCAAACTGAGAATAAATCACTTGACAGCTGTTAAATCGGTCACCATCTTGGAAAGTAATGCTAACTTAAACTTCTATACCTGGAAAAAAACACTCTGTATGTATATATTGAACATTTTTCCTTATTCTTAAATTATCAATACGAAGAATTCGATCCAAGAAGGAAATAATTCTCAAACTCAAATAGTCCAAGTTAGTAAGGACTTGAAAAAAAAAAGGATAGCAAAAGTCTTACTCATAAGATGAAAGAGAAATCAATAGCCTAGAACAAAAAAGGTAAAAAAAATTGCATAAGCTTCGGTAAACAGTTAAGAAAAACGGAAAAACTATATTTAATGTTTGTGTGGTTTATAAGGTAATCTTATTTGTGAGGTATCTCGAATAGAATATGACTGCGTATAAGTGTGTCAAATATGCCATTTAACATTTATTTCTTGTAATGAAACTAGAAATTTAAGTATTTCTTTTTCGAATCTGCTTTTTAAGTGGAAATTTTGAGTTTTAAAATCATTAATCTAAAAATGACATTTCAACATTTTTAAGCAATTCAAAAATTGGGCTTAAAAATATTTTAACCACTTAAAAATAATTCTTAAAATTTTTTTTAATTTTAGAAATTATAAATTTAAAAATTATAAAGCTTCTTTTTATCCCTCTGATTTCTCTTTTAGTAAGTGTTGCTTACATATTACACATGTCCTTACGTATTGGGGATCTTACGGTATTAAATGTGTTGATTTGGAAACCTTTTGTACAAAGTTATATTGAAAAAACCGTCTCGTCCTTAATTTTTGCACACCAGTGTATTTTGCCTGCATATAGTTCAGATCTCTGTACAGAAGTTCAACTAGAATTTTTCAAATATATAACTTAGAGGTGGGTTTATCCATGTTTTACGACAACAGAGGGGAGAAATTTTAAGAAAAAAACACCGATAATACTTTCAATTGGTTGTAACTGAAAATAATGAGAATTTTTCAAAAATCATAGTTGAGCCTCTGTACAGAGGTCTTAGTTATATACAGGCAAAATATTATTATAATAGAAGCATTTTTCACAAAAGGAGAACATTTTAAAACAATGTTATTCTAAGTAATTTTTTGCCAAAATATTGTATTTAAATAAATTTTTTTGTCAAAATGTCCTTAAAACAATTTTATACACGTATTCAGATCTAAATGACACTAAATATCATGAAAATTATCCATTTATGCGCTTTTTTTTTTAAATTATGATTCCGAACGTAGTTGGATACCTTAAGACATAAACGATCTAGCTTGTTGGCAGTGGGCAACTGGCAGCTCCTTTGCTCCCTCCTGTCTGTTCCTCATATTTTATTATGAATTTTCATGGCTAAGTGCAACAGACCTAGGCTTCGGCAGGCGCACTACTGTCCTGGCATGATTTCATGTATCATCTATTTTTCTCAACCTAAAGATGCTCCTGAAAAATGCTAGTCCATACGAAAGCATCAGGTTTTAGAAGAGACGCTTAAGAACTGCTTCCGTCAATGAAAAATTTGTTGGGAGAAGAGTATGGTATTAAAAACAGTATGTGAAGGACATTAATTTAAAATTATTAAATTGAAATTTCAGTATTTTACTTATTAGAAAAGTTTGGATATTTTTGAACACATCTCTCATACATAAAATTGCATATCTTGTATAAATGCGGCTGGGTGGGCGGGAGTGTGAATGTTTTTTTATGCATAAAATTGAAAATTGCATATCTTGTATGAATATGAGGGGGGAGTTTATGAATGTTTAATTATGTTGTAAATGTTTTTTTATCTTGTACGCATAAAAAGTAATATTTTGGGGGGTTACGTTGGATGTCCCAATATTAATTTTTTGTTGATATCGTAAGAAAGTATAAATTAAAAAATATATTTCCGCACCTACATTTAATGGAACAAATCCTTTTCAAGAAATATTCGATTCGTTATTATTTATTTATCTTTTTTAATGTGTGTGTACAATATACTCGTATGATAAAAATTTTATAAAAATGACTTTTTGTTATTACATCTGTAAAAAACTTATATTCTTGTCGTACATAATTTTCACCTGTTCTATGTATATCATTTTGTGTAAAATGTGATTATTACATGCATAATAAACATATTTCACTCAGTGTGTGTTTTCTCAGTCAGTTTAGAACTTCCACATCTATTTTTAGATTTTGCAATGAAATTCCTAAACCTGATTGCAATTCACCCATATCTAGAACTCTAAATTTTAGAATTAGTTTCTAAAAGTGATTTTATGACATTGATAATATATATTTGGCTCTATACATTACACGCAAAATGATTTAACACTTAAAACATACTTTAAAATCCGGCGTTTAACGAACGCACACCGGTGTATAACACGTACCCATACTTTCAAACTTATACTTCAACACTTATACTTTTTATAGGTATATTCAGTGTAACTCGCGCATTCCTTTTTTTTTACGAAAAAAAACTCTGAAATGAACGCATACAATGCTTTTATGTTTTGAAATCATTTATTTCACGTATTATTCCAGGATTTTTAAAAAATAGTATAATTCTTTTACTGGAACTTTTTAAGTTTTTTAGATATGTCATTTCTTTTAAATAAATAGTATTTCGATTTATGTAGAAGTCTATTTTGGGGAGCACATTTTTTTTTCTTTATTTTCAAGTTGTCATTTTTATACCCGGCGTATAACGGACACCCATAAATATCGATATTATTTTTGTGTTAAAAGTACGCGTTATACGCATGATTTGACGGTATTTATTGCATAAATCGTATCCTTAAAACCCATGATGTCTCTGATAATATCGTTAATGCAATAAATTAATAAGATCTTTTACTGAAAAAACCAGGAGAATTTAAATCCAATTTTCAATTAAAAAAAGGAATCACTATAAATGAATTTATTTTTTAGTCCCCCTTTTTTTTCTTAATCGTATAAAACACAATGTTGAATTTGTTCATTAATATATCTATCATCTTTTGATACAATCTATTTTATTCACAATTGACGGAAAAAACTATCATATTTAGTCAAATAAACTATGAATTAAAATTATAACAGATGCATAAATTGAATATCACGTGAAGAGCTCTGGTTACCCTTTGTCTGAAACTTTCTAGCTACCTCATTATCGGAAGATGGGGGGGAATAAACGAATCGGAATAGAAGTTTGTCACGTTTGATTATTAAGCACTTTTTTGTCTTTACTTACTGAAACCATGGAAGGATAAAACAGAACTCTCTATCATTTAAGTATATAACATTAACATATAACAATTAATCTACGTAATATGACCCAAAAGTTCGGGGACAAGGGGTAGAAAATTTAAAGCTGAATAGTTCACAGCACTGAAACCCATCCACCTTCAAAGTAGTCCCCTTGGGGGACAATACACTTCTGGTAGCTTTAGTATAACTTTTGGAAGCACAGTTGGAAGCCAGTTTTCGCAACCTCCCGTAAGACCCCTTGTGATGCTGCTTTCACATCCTCTGACGGTACAAAGCGGTGTCTCTGTAAATATTTTTCATTGATGGGAAAAGTTTGTAATAGCCCACGGGCTGTGGGTATCATCGCTTTATCATCCACGCGACCTAAGTTTGAGGGAATAAAATATTGACCACTCAAAGATTCCATACTAAAATTAGTTTATTATTATCTCAATTTATATTCAGCAAAACAACACAAGTCAAGGAGGCTTATGATCAGGAGTGATGAGACATAAACTACAATTCTTACAAATAGCGCAATAAACCACCGAATCTATATTTATAGATGATTTCTTACTAGAATCCGCTCTAGTATTAGAGTTTAATATAATCTATCTTACCGCTAATCCATGGCAAACAGCTACCAGTCCTTATATCGTCAATATAATTCTTTGTCCAACTTGATCCGACAAATGAATAATCTTCAGGCTTCGAACCCACTTACAACTCTCCTTCTTAGAACTTCACTTAATACTCATAGAATTCCCCTAGCACTTCCTAGAACTTTCTCCTGTTAGAACCTCGCTAGCGCTCCTCCTCTTAAAACCTCTACTCGAATACTAAAGCTCCAATATATACACATTCCTAATCTGCATAATCGCGTTCTCTTCTTGAGTTGGTTGGAAAAAATTGCCATTCTGGCCCCAAAGATTTCCCAAAAGGGATTTTAGTTAGAAAGCGCGATAAAGCCTCGTCACAAGGTAAAAATCCCACGAATCGAAGTCTAGCGAATAGATAGGATGTGGAAGCACGTTAGTGGAATCTTTGGTGAGGAACTATCTTACCAATTGGGTTCTATGTGCTGTTGAGTTGTCATGCAGAAGATATCAATTGTCACTCTGTCAGAATTGAGGCCGCTTAAGATGAATGGATTCCCTCAAACGACGCCTTCGAGGGGTGTGTAGTCTCATTGTTCAATTGTTTGGCGAAGATCTTTTCGAACACATTCATACACCAACACAACGTTTTCTGCGTTCCGTAAAGTCGAAGGTTATCCAATGCCCTCTTTAATACGCCGATGCTATTCATAAACCTAGGATCTTATCATGGTAGATTCACCATACGCCTTACTTAGCATTTCCAAAATTTCCATTGGTGTTTTACCTTAGCATTGGCAAAATTTAAGAGGGCATAGTACCTTTAAACGGTAAAATAATCCATTTTTCAAAAATATTTTTAAAAATTAATACAGACTATTAGAAGCATTTTTAAAACAAACCGCGTCAAAATCGGACCAAAAGTACGGCAATAGCAACAAAAATGTCAAACGTCAGCACTGGATTGTCCATTTAAATCCAATGTAAACAAACCATGTTCGTTAGTTTCGGTTTTTGAAATCAATGGTGTTATTGAAATTATTTCCTCCCCCGTTGTTGCTAATTTTTAATTTTATCTATTTTTAATGAGAGAAAGAAATTTGCAACTCCAACACTTTCCTAGTTCGAAGAAGTATTGCTTGTTTACATTTGTATTTCATACTGTTTACTGCTGCTTTATTGAGTGTTATCTCGTTATTCTCGTAATTCGTATGCTTTTTAAATTTTTGTTGATTGAAGTTTTTTGCATCTTTTTAATTAGTAAAAAATGTCTAGTAAAGCTCAACGTAGGCAGTGACTATCGTCGAAAACGAAAGCGTTTTCATGCGAATCAATAGACTCGAAATGTATCAGATACGCTTGCTGTTGACTGCATATATCTGCTTCCGCTAAGAAATTGTGCAAAGAAAATTATCTTGACAAGGAAGTAAGAAATTCCAATCAATCTAATGGATATAGAATGATAAACATTGATATTTTATTATCTGAACTATCCAAATATTTAATATGTCCTAACTGCAATACTAAAAAGTAGTTCTGGAAAAGAAAAAAGATTTTGTATGGATTGGTATCTGAGTTTTATGTTGAATGATACTCATGCAGTACATTGACCACTTTTAAAAGTTTCAGTTATTGCTTCAAGTAAGGACTATGAAGTTAATACACGAATAACCTATGCTAACGTACGGTAGGATTGGGTTTTTTGTGGAATAAAGAATTTTGCACAGCAATGGATTTGCCATCACCAGTATCACAAAAAGTCATATGAAAGGATAATGCGAAAAATAAATTTGGCCAGTCATTGAAGTAGCAGACGACTCCATGAAAAATGCTGCGAAAGAAGAAGTATCAGCTTCTGAAGTAATGAAATCTGTGTCAGTGGTGACGGTACGTGAAAAACGTGGACACACTTCCCGTATTGGTGTTTGTAGTGTCATTGGAGATGTTTACAGGGAAAGTGATTGATGTTGCTGTTCTCTCTTCATATTGTAAAAGGATGTGAAAATGGCGAGGTCCAAAATCTGGACATTCATATGAAGAGTGGAATTGAAACATCAACCACACATAAAGTCATATTGGTTCTTCCAGCAAAATGGAAGTAGACGGGATGAAGGAAATATTTCAAATCCGGTGCCACAACGAAATGCGAAATATATTAAGTATATCGGCGATGGGGGACACAAAAAACCTTCCCAGAGCTACCAAGGACAGCACCATATTCTATCGAAAAAGTTGAATGTGTTGGCCACATGCGCAAGCGTATGGTGCTAGACTGCGAAATTAAAAACAATGAATCGTGGCAAAAAATTATCAGACGGTAAGAGTATCAGCGGGTAAAAATCGTCCTGACTGATAAGTTTTATTGATACAATTTACCAACCTATTGAGGATGTGCTATTAGACAAAAAATAATAATTCCGTTAGTGATATGCGTCAGGCCATATGGTAATTTATTGTCATTACAGATCCACTGATGAGAACCTATGCATCACTTCTGCCCAATTGGTGATATTCCGTGGTGCAAATATCAAAAGAGATTTGCCACAAGATAGTGCTTCTTTATTCAAACATAAAAATATTGTACCAATTAGTTGCATAATGAAAATTAAATAAAGCCCTATAATATGGCAGAAACTATCTGCTTAAATTGCTTTCAGAAAAAATGTGTGTGGGGGGTAAACACAAACACTAATGAGTCGTTCAACTCGACTGTTTGGAAGTATGCCCCAAAAAACTTCTGTATGTGCGTGTGTGCGTGTGTGTGCGTGTGCGTGTGCGTGTGCGTGTGCGTGTGTGTGTGTGTGTGTGTGCGTGTGTGCGTGTGCGTGTGCGTGTGTGTGTGTGTGTGTGTGTGTGTGTGTGTGTGTGTGTGTGTGATGTGTGTGTGTGTGTGTGTGTGTGTGTGTGTGTGTGTGTGTGTGTGTGTGTGTGTGTGTGATGTGTGTGTGTGTGTGTGTGTGTGTGTGTGTGTGTGTGTGTGTGTGTGTATGTTGTGTGTGTGTGTGTGTGTGTGTGTGTGTGTGTGTGTGTGTATGTATGTATTGTTGTTGTTGTGTGTGTGTGTTGTTGTGTGTGTGTGTGTGTGTGTGTGCAATGTGTGTGTGTGTGTGTGTGTGTGTGTGTGTGTGTGTGTGTGTGTGTGTGTGTGTGTGTGTGTGTGTGTGTGTGTGTGTGGTGTGTGTGTCATCTAAAAATATTGTAGACATAGCAAAGTAAATGAGGCTTAGTGATGTTAATGAGGGAATGACGGGACGCTAAAGATAATGAAAGCCTTGGCTTTAAAATGGGACATTTACTGTTACCTCCGCCTTTTTAACACTGATGCACGTATAAAAATTGTGAATTAAATAAAATCATATTACTAGAGGCCCGTAGGGCTAGCAGAATGAGAAAAAAAAAGCCACAAATACAGCATTTTGCAAAACTAGCTGGGTCCTACATATGAAGCAGGATCATTTTAAATATTATGTATTAAGTTTTGTTGAAATATTGAAATGTCATTCTTTAAAGCTTAGTGATTTTCAGTTTCACTTTTTTTTTTGCCACCCTTCCCACGCAAGATTGTAAAAAAAGTTTTTACTCTAGAGCTACAAAATTGGCATGCATATTCTAGTCATAGATCCTAATTTATAATGCCATAATTATGTTTTTATGGTTTAATACATTTTGATTTGCAACTGTATAAAAATTGAAATTTTTTAAAAAAATATTTTTATGAATTTTTAATTTTAAAAAATATTAAAAAAAAATATAAAGATACTTTCAATTAAGTGGTATACAGAATAAAGGTTACATTTGGAATTCAATTTAATGCAAAAATTGAGATTCTAAAGTGTATAATTTAAAAATTATCTTGCAGTAACAGGAATGCAGTAATATTTTTTATAATTTGTATATATATTTATCTTCTTTTTTAAATTTTGTATTTTATTAAAGAACAAAATTTTCTAGTTTTCTTAAAGTTTATACATTGTTATAGATAATATATAAAATTCAGATCAGATAATTGAATACTTGGCGGAGTGATGTGCATAGTATGACAGCGAACAATTTTTGTTCTCGCAAAAGATTTACTATGCCCCCTTAATGTTCAGCACGCTATTCAAAGAAAAGCCATCTTTCTTACATCGCGGAGCCACAGGATGCTGGAAGATGACATCTTATCGATATGGTTTCGGTCTCAAGACATGGACTAAACCGAGCTGGCTAGGTGGAGAGAGGATTTGAGACAATCATTTCAAGTAGTTTAACTTTAAGTACTTACTGTCGGCAGTGACCAATACAGCAG